>CM017777.1:19911554-19930670 GCA_008121275.1 Drosophila lowei
AAGTGGGGGCATCGAGTGTAAGATTGTGCCTCTGGGAACGCGGTCTGGCTGTTTCAAAGAAGATCCAAACGATTTGGCTCTGCTGCCTCTCGTCTCTTATATATCTGTGTAGATCTATATATATATATATAGATCTGTATGTGTACTGTGTGTGCGTGTGTGTGATCTATACACATATATACGAGTGTGCGCCATTTAGACGAAATCAAAATAAAAGTGAGATTATTGCCGAGTGAGTCATGTCGGCGGCGGGGCTGTTGGGGCATCGTCATGTGTGCGTTTTGTACGAGCTATACAGCTGCCCCCGCCCCCTCGTGCTGCTCTGTTCTGTTCAGCGACGGAGCATGCCTTTGGCTATAAATCTGTCCCGAAATTGCCAGGCTAGCTAACAAATCACAAATTATTTAATTGTGCAGCAAAATTTCTGTGCAACTATTTGGTGTGGTGTGCCTCTGTTTTGCCCTAACATCCTCACAGCCGGGTATACCGGCTTTGATATACGATTTGTTGTACAGTTACAGTCTGTTCTGGTAGGGATATCGATATCCCTAAACCCTAAATGAAGAAAAGCTACGCTGAAAGTCATACTTAAAAGAACCCATGGATATAGAGATCGAGCTGTGCTCATGAATGGACCCATCGACCCTTCGAATCAAAGAGACAGCCCATGAACAGTACGAAAACCACATACATGTGGTGTGCATGATGCTCGTCTCGAGTTATGCTCGATAAGGGATTTTTGTTGTGTTGCAGGTGGAAGAGTTCGGTATGCAATGATTATTTGATCTTTATGAAAAAAGAATACTAAAGTGTTTTTAAATCAATTTCATCATTTTGAGGGGGAATACTTTTTTCTTTAAGAATTAAATTTTGATAAATGTATATTTTGATTGATGAATGATTTACTTGTAAATATTGGACATTGTACCCCATTTGATGTACTATCTGTAAACTCGGAAATGGCAATCAATAGGCATGGAATGGCAATCGCACATTACTATGTGCCCCAACAGATGGAATAGAGTATTAATTATGAATTAATTAACTCCCAAGCAACTACAATACATTAAAATAATGTAATTCGTATCTTCTTTTGGAGCCTCCCAGATATCAATATACATATATCAAACCTCAGTCAATGTCGTATGTAGCATACCCTAGAGCATTGAGAGGTCGCTGGTGAATGAGTGAATCGTTGCGAATGAGTGCACTAAATATTTATAATTTATGCAGCTCAGAGCCCGCAGATACACCACATCTCTGCATAGAGTAGAGACATTGACAATTGAATAATGTTCAAAAGACTTTCTATGCATTAGGCAGAGACACCGCAGCGGCTAATTAACCAAAACATTCATTGAGTCTGTACGGAAAAGAGATGGCAAATCAGAAAGAGACAAGAGCTTTGCATTGTTTACATGCGAGTAAAACAAAATGCGTCACCTACACAGCAGCCACAGCCACAGCTGTCGGTGCCACCCCACCAGAGCAGAGCTGACAATGCGCCAAGCAACTTGCAACAACAAAAGTCAACTTAGAATTATAGCTGATTTATTGAGTGTCTGCTCGAAGTTTAGGCACACTTTTTACCGAATTCTAGTGAATGTCTGTGTCAAGGAACAGAAATCAGAGCATTTCCTGTGTCTCCTTGGAGGAAATCGTAATGGATATGATCCTCTGAACGCTATACAATAAGGATACATAATGTGGGTATAAAGTTAGAATAGAATACGACAGAGATTGACTCATTTAAGAATCTAGACCTGTAGATGGTCTTTAAAACACTTTCTTCTGACTTTTACAGGTAGCCTTTACCCCCAAAAAGGACATGACCAGAGTTTCCCCCGTCTTCAGGCCACAAAATCGTTTGCGATTCCAATGGGATTGCGTGTGATTCAGACGACGACGGCGACGAAGAGGAGACCAACAATAAATGCCGCTAGTTGGGTTTGAGAACTCACCATGCGTGCTGCTGCTGCTGCTCTCGCTGCGACTCAGACCAAAGCCATTCTAAAGAGGAGAGAGAGACAGAGTGAGAGAGATCAAGAAGTTGGGGGGTAAGTATTTTAATCAAATAGCACGCACCGCCTCCACATCGAGGGTCAACTGTTCCATGGGTGTGCAGGCCATTTGGATCATGCCATTGCGTATGGTCTCGAGCCTTTGGGTGGCCTCCACAGATGAGGTTAAATTGAAGCTATCGTTCGTCTGACTCTCATTGCTATCCTCCTCGGGTATGGCGTCCCATCGATTGCTGATCATATGGAATAGAGGATTATTGTCAAGTTGTCCCGAATTTGTCGGCGTTATATCTGCCGATGATGATGATGTTGATGAGGTAGTATTTTCGGCTGTCGTTGAGCTAGTCGTTGTTGCATTTGCATTGGCATTGGCATTTGCCGCCGTTGTCGGTGTTAACTGTGTGGACGAGAGACTCAGATCCGTTGTTGAACTGAGACTACTATCATATTGAGCGGCCACAGTGCCATCGCTCTCTTTGGTGACAATCTGCAGTCACGAATATATGAATAAGCAAAGAATTAGGCATTAGAAATAAGGGATTCAAGCGTAGACCCTACCCACTCACCTGTTGATTCACAAATGTATATTCTAGGGCCTTGTCAGCGCCCGTATAGTCTTTGACAATCTCATTCATGACGCCCACAATATACTGCATGGATGGGCGGTCTTCGGGTGCTGTTTTCCAGCAGGCTGTCATTAGATTTTCAATATGCTTAGGGCATGTCGTCAACAACGGCGGACGTTCGCCTGTAAATCGAAATTAATTGAACATTTGCAAGGATTTAGTATTTTTGAAGTCCATGAGGAGGCCATGCATTCCCCTACCCTTGTATATCTTCCATTGTATGGTGTAGGCATTGTCAATGCCCTTGAAGGGCTGCTTTCGCGACAGCACCTCCCAGAGTACAATCGCCCAGCTGAATATATCGCATTTCTCCGTATACTTTGAGCCCTCGAATACCTTTTGGAATAAAAGACATACACAATTGATTAGAGATCGGTCTAATTTCAGGTTTTGTTGCGGCCTACCTCTGGTGCCATCCAGGCAGCACTGCCACGATTATTGGTCATCATGGTGGACTTGTCGGCCACAGTCCCAAAATCACATATCTTCAGATTGCGTCCCTTGTTGGTCAGCAGCAAGTTCAGTGGCTTGACATCGCGATGTATCAATGGCTTTGGCGTCATCGCGTGCAGATAGGCCAACCCTAAACCAGAAAAAGGCAAAAGGAATGAAGCGAATGCAAGACTTATAATCGATCGGATCTATGTTGATCTTACCTCGGCACATTGACGGGCCCAACTCATGGCATGGGCCAGCGAATAGGCCGGCTTGACCCCATGCAGAAAATTGTGCAGGGGCCGCCTTCGGCATATTCCATAATCAAATAGGTGGCCCTGGACGATGAGATGCCATGGAGCGCAATGATATTCACATGCTTGACGCGCGACAACTGTTTCACCTCCTTCTCAATGTCCTTCTGCTCGGCACTGGCAAAGAACTCCTTGACGGCCACCAGTTTGTCGCGCCAGACAGCCTTACAAACCACCCATAGGAGCCGTGTCCAACTTTCTGTGAAGGCCATACAAAATGTAATGGATGGGTACGGGTGCATGAAATGGTCGTCGATGTGCTTGCTCACCTCTCGCAGCGTTAGCTCGCTAAAGTCCACATAGAATGCCTGCAGTGCATCCAACGGTGCGGTGGCCATGTCCAGGCTGCCGCTGCTGGAGTTCTTCTTGCCGCCCCAGGTGCTTGTGCTCCGCCCAATTATTGGATTGCTGGCTGGCTGCCTGTCCTGGCTGGCTGGTGTTGAGTGGGTAATTATTTACTTGTAATCAGCCTTTGGGGCTGCAAACATCAATGGGCGAAGAGGCGGAGCAGGCACAATTTTTATATCGACCAGCAGAGATGCGCACATCCTCCACATCCGAAACGGGGTCTAGGGGAACGTGTGCCTGGCCTGCGGACTACACACAACAGCTGGCTGGCTGGCTGGCCTCACCTGTCACATGGAGCGCATCAGAATTGGGTAGTGGGTGCACTTGGTGGTTTGTTTCTATTTGGGCAGCGTTTTAGCGTTTTTAATAAAATTTTATTCTCATTTTTCGATTTTTGGCTTCGCAGTGTGACCGTTTATTGTGTTAGCCAAACCAATAACCATAAAATATACCGTCCGACACTCAGAAATATACCGAAGTGTACTGTCTTATTTTCAAAATATACCGTGAATATACCGATGAAAAACAAGCTTTTAGCCCCCTCAATTTAAATAGATGAGCAACGGAAGGCAATATTGTTTGTAAATTCTTCTTTTATATCCATTCTTCTCCTTACTTTCAAATTAAATGACCACGATATCTTTTACCTGAATTGCGCTAAATTTCTTCAGGATTCATGACTTTCGTGGAGAGATTTTAAAACCACCAGTCGACAGTGGGTTAATCGCTCCTGTCCATGATCAGAATTCATATTCCTTGATTTTGATATTCGGTTTAATATGACTAGCTAGCTAGGACCCTCAGCACTAACCATGTTATTTTATCCGATTGATTAATCAATTTTCTACAAGATATGCTAACTTTAAGTAATCCTTTTTCAATAAAAGTGTCTGAAACAAAAAATAAAAGCATGCAATGTAAAAATAAGTGAAAACATATTTATTGTTTAGGACCTTTTTATTTTAACCGCTAGATGGTAGCAGGTGTAAGAAATCGCGTTTCGAATGCACCAGTGCGTTTTCATATATCGATATCACAGACTTCCAGTCGATTTCGAATTTAAATTTAAACAAGCTACATTCAATTTTTACTTGATCATTTGAATATGAATAGCTATGCAAATTGGCATTCTCTGGAGGCGGCTGCTCCATAGCGGGGACGCTTCTATGCGTCGAAAAATGTGGCATTGGCATCCTGCTGACGGCGCTTGGTGGTGGCCACAGCCTCGTCAAAGAGGCGGGAGAAGATCTTCTGATTGAAGTCCAGGCTACGTAGACGAGGCGATGGTGGTGGTGCCCGCACCTGCGGCGGTTCATCGCCCTCTAGTCTCACAGGTCCCATCTTGAAATACGAGACAAAGTCCCGCAGATCTCTCAAACCTATCGGCAAAACTTCTTCCATTTTTCCTGACGGACGGGTCGCATCGTTTCGTGCAAAGTAAAATACTTTTCATTTCTTATTGAAAACATATATTTTTTGTTTTGCGGTATTTTTTTTGCGGTACTTCTCGGGACGTTGTGAACTGATCATCCATCTACGCAATCATGTCGGACGTACCACCGAATTCTACTTGGGCTGATGGACTCTGGGGCTGCCGTGTAGTGCCGTCTTCTGCTGCCACAGCTGATGCTGCTGCAGAGGAGGCTCGTGGCTCCTCTGGTGGACAGATAAAATACCGGTTGGAATGGGCGGTGACGTGGCAGAAATCTTACACGGCACTAACGTTTATGTACCGGAAGAAGTTAAAGACATTGAGTTTCTTGGCCCGCCAATTGAAACGCTTAAAATGAAGGAGAATAAGTTTCTCCCCATTCGTCAAGAGCCAACAAGTTGGCGGGAAAGCCATTCGCTACACAAGCCGAATCCACGTTACGCTGTTGGAGCAGAGCGTGCACCGCGGCAGGCTCCACCACGCGCACTGCCACCACAGGCTGCAGCACAGGAAGCTCCACGCGCATCATCATACGCCCAGATGCTACCACTGACGAGCCTTGACCTAAATGTTCTGCATGGGCAAATGCAGACACGCATGCGCATGCCACCACAGGGCCCCATGCAGCAGCAGCAGACTTGCATGCCACCACAGGGCCCCATCCCCCAAGGTTGGCTGAATGGCCATCCTAGTGCCTTCGTTCGAGGCCGCCTAACTGGTAAGTGGAATCATCTTGGACCGTGGCTTCTTAAACCGTTCCCATTACAGTGCCATTCCGTCCGCCAGTTGGCGTCGAGAACGAACGCCCAGGAGCACAAGTACAGGAAAGCTTGGTATACAGTCAGCCGACAGGTGCGCTTGGCCGTCAGTTCTGGTACACAGCCCCATTGGGGGGGCTTGCACCCAACGGGGGCATACAGTCACTGTCCGACCGAGCCGGCACACTGATGGGGCAGGATGTGGGTGTGTTGTCCGGAACACGCCATGACTATAAGGCACCACTGCCAACGCTGGACCTTAATCCTGAGTTTCGCCGTTCCGAACCCTTCTCGGGTGAAGGCCACGAAGCACTACATTCCTCATTCTTTTAACAAGATTGGAGAGAGTAGCCATACTTGTCTGATTGTATCTGTCGGCTGGAAAGAAAGTCTTTGTTCCCATGGAGGCAGATCATACAAAGGTACACAAATGAACTGGAGAGGTGCACTATATCCACTGCCTGTCCCCGACCTATATGTACACCATCTTAAACATCACTTGCTCATCCAAAACCATGTTTCTTGCCCACAGGCGAAGCACGACTCAAGCCAGTTGACGGTGACCACAGCCACAGGAGATGGGTACTTTGTCCGCTCTAACAACACACATATCATTCATACATCATTCTAGTTTTAAAATTAGATTTAACAATACACTCACTAATGGTCGCAGTTCAAAATTATATAAATGTTTCGTATACAAGACAAGACACAGAATCGATTGAACAAAAAAAATGGTATTTATTACAAATTATAATGATTCACACATCCAACAACATCGTGATGATAAATGTTCAAACAATCCATTAAATCGAATATGCAATGCATATCTTCTGTGAAACATGCCAATTTATTTTTATTTAGCTCACAAGTGTACCTTTATCACCCTAATATTTAGAAATTTAGACCCTTAAATATTGAAATGCAATGAATATCTGTATTCCTTTAAATGATGGAATTTCTATGTATATTACTTCGTTGTAGGAAACAGTTTATTTGAGTAGAAAAATATGTTCCTCTGTGCATACATATACCCATATGCTTATATATATATATGTATAAGGATATATGCATAATATTATAAAAGTTTGCTTGTTTATTGCCATTATTTAATGGTTATATTTACAAAGTACTCATTGCCTAGCCGAAAAAATGTGACGGTTCTAGATAAATCTTTATAGTATACTCGATTTAGCCATATGCAACCCAATTTGCTGTCCATTTGGATATCTGTATCAAAATATTTGAATGTATTTGTTCCCTTATATTTTGGAATAGAACTAGAACAGCTTGGGCGGGTATATACCCATATACACCAAATGCAATGCCAATGCTTGTAAATGTGGAAATGAATATCAATTTAAAGACTGATATAGAATCGAATCGTGACAATAAGTATTTAAAAAGTCATTTAATATGTTTAATATAATGCATAACTAGTTTTAGATCATTATAAATGGTATACTACAAGTACATACATATATCTATAATCCCCATGTGATAGTTCCATACCAATTTGAATATCCAAAACGATATGGATATACAAATACATATCTACATAGGCATGTCTATATATAAATATGTAGGTAAATATATCAAAAGTTGTGCAGCTACTTCGCGATCTCAAAAACTCCAAAGATCATATAAATTTAAAGACTCATGTATAATGCAATTGTTTAAGGATGTGTCCGTTTATAAATATGTGTGGGTCCCTGAATCTGTTGGCCTTTTGTCTGCCGTTTCATCTATGTATGTGTATAATTCCGTTGTCTGTTTATAAATCTCTATATTCCTTTTGATACACTTTAGTCTATATATTGAATATAAAATAAAATGAATATAAATATCTATGCCATAGTTAAAATTGGAAAATAGATACAAATTCCATACAGTTAATGTCAAAATATAAGTCGTTTATAATTGGATTAGGCGAATATGCTAAAATCTATATCTTTGTTTATCTAAATAGATCTAAAGCAGATCTAAAGATCTTCTAAAAGTAAGCAGAATATATTATGGGAAAATGGAAAACCGAAATGACCGTTTTCTTAACCCGATATAAAGATAAATGAATATTGAAAATTATTAATTTGAGAATTAATGGTATGTTTGAAGCATGATTGTTTTGGCATTGAGTCCAGGTGGCTATAAACGTATTTGTTGTGTCCTAAGCGTCGAATAGAAGCATTTTTTGTGGTTGAAGTACACATAAAATATTTAAATTGTATTTTTGCTGGATCAGCAGTTGTCCTTCTATGTTACAAATTATTATTTGAGGGAAAAAAAGGGAATCATATCAGTTTTACTGAGATAGAAAAACCGATTAAAGAACCGATTGAGGATATTATTATTTGAATTTGGGAAGACACTGAATGAGAACATTTCCAGCCTATATTTTCACAATTAGCTTAATTTAAATTCTGCAATAATTGCATGTCCAGTAATATATTTTCATACTGTGACTAAATTGAGTTCTGGATCGTGAGATGTGTTAACCCTTAGCTTGAACAGATGTCAATATTTTCTGATACTTTCTTGTTCTCGTAATTTACAGATTGTTTTGCTGCTTGGAATAATCTTTACCATTTTCTGGAGGGCAATTAAAATAAAAGACCGATGGAAGAATTTACACCCATCTGGGAGCAGGACCCATGGGTGTGTGTGTGTGTGTGTGTGTGGGACCCTGCTTTAAGGTTGTTTTTATTTAATTACACGCAGACAGCCAGAGATAGAGAAGGACATGCACATGCACAGGAGGATGGGAGGACATAAATGAAAATGAAATAAATTAAAATAAGTGTCGAAGCAAAGGCAAAGCCAAAGGCAAAAGGACCAAAGGACGCCAAAGTCGTTGGCTTTATTTGTGCGTGTGTGTGTGTGTGTATGTGTGTGTCTAAAGTAGAGTAAAGCAAAGCTCTCACACACACCACACGCTCTCTAATGTGCATGCATTTGTAAAGTTCGAGTATCCTTTCTATACCCTTTAATAGTATAATTTACGGGTATATTGAATTCATGTGAAAGATATGTATATGCAATATGACAGAGGAATTGTTTGAATTAGCTGGAGCCAGTGGCAAGATTGTAAAAATACATAAATATAATATAATATAATATATAAAATAATAAATACATGACAGTATTTATCATATATTTTCGCCTCCCACATGGCCTGTGAAGATGTTGTAATATTTTATACAACGATTGTGGCACTCGGTATGTGTGAAGACCAATAAATACAAATTTGAAGCTGTTAAGACTATTCAACGATCAATTATGGTATGGGCTGCCATGGTGCATCCTCTACAGCGACTAGCATCATCTTGGGACATCCTTCTTCTTCAATAGACAAGGAATTTCGGTGGTCCTTTGGACTTTAGATTTTTAGTTATAAGTTATATTTGTTATAAGATTATTTTAAGATTTAAATGGGACTTGTCTCACGAATCTCGTCCAGGTGTTTGCTCTGTCCAAGTGTTTTATTATTTTTCACATATGACAGTAGTGTCATATATGGACTTTCGCCGCTACTTAGGAGATCCCATAGTCGTATCCCATAGATCCCGTAGATGCATGAGATATATGTATGTTTTTTATCTTTTTCGAAGAAAGAGCAACAGAATAGCCGAGTGGCGTAGGGTTGGTATGGGAATGGGGCGTGGAAATGGTCGAGCGAAGAAAAACATGTTGCATTTGTAGCTTAAGGATATTTTTTATCCCTTGCATCCTTTGTGCCAGAAGCATTTTTGTTTCACTCATTTTGCATACATACTTTATTTTTTTCCGCCCATCCTACGCTTTCCCCTTGTTGTGTCCTGTGCTTTGTTTCAAAGTCCAAAGTGAATCCAACAACAGCAAAAAAACGAAGAAGAAACAAAAAAGGGACAAAGACAGCAAAGCAGCTGAACGGAAAATTCAACAAGAAAATCTAAAGTAAAGCTCTTGGTATCCCATAGATCTGATGGAATACTCTTACGGCATACTCTTAAGGGTAGATAGATCTTTCGACTGAAAGACTCAAGAATATTCTGTTCGGTTTCTGCCGATAGTTTGAGAAATAGTGGGAATAATTAATGGAACATATGTAATTTAAAGAAAGCTTATTTAAGGGGCAACCCTTAGTAATTTTGTTATATATATATTTTAAATCGAAAGAAATTTGAACTTTTAAAATGTCTTTTGCAAGCTTAAAAGTTACCTAAAAATATATATAACTCCTCCAAAGTTATTTCTGAAAATCATCTCAAAACAGTGGTTCAACTTCACTGTGGAAGAGTGTGTACAAAGGACCCAAAAGGACCTCATGCAGCGCCCACACACGCAAACTTCAGACGAATACATACATGTGTGTGTGTGTGTGTGGTGTGTGTGTTTATGCATAATGCATGTGGGCTGATGTAAATGCAAAATACGAATAAAACTGCGAATTGCCAACTGCGGCCGGACCCGTATCCTGGCATATCTCAACCATGCAACACTGACCCCCCCCCCATCCTCTCTCTCTCTGTCTCTCTCTCTCTTGTCTCTGTCTCTCTGTCGCTCTGTTAGTCCTGGACGTGGTCCATATCCATCAGAAATGTGCGAGTTTTAGATTTATTTGTACGAGTAGTTCTCCAAAAAACAGGAAAAACGAAAAACGAACCAGAGGAAAGGACTGAAAGGGATATTATCCCCAGTAGAAGAGTGGAAAACTTTATTTTAATTTTAATGTGGGCGCTTGTAATGCAAAGTAGGATTCTGCCAACCCCCAAGCCAAAAGCTTTTCAAATCATGGGATAGGATAGGGCTGGGGTATAGGTCTGTGTATGGGTTCTGGGTTCTGCGTAGGGGTTGGGAGTGGGAGTTGGAGTGGGAGTGGGGAGTGGGTATGGAGCAGGTGTTCTGGCTTCCGTTCGATTTTAGCCTGGACAGCTTCCGTTCCGATCCGTTCCGTTTTTCGTACCATCCAATGATGCCAGACTGACTCTCTGTCGTGACTCTTGTTAATGGGCTTGCCGCACTTTTACAAATTGGCTCAATTGCAAGTTTATGCGTTTGTCCCTTCCCGCCCTTCCCCCCACCCACACTTTGAACAACTTATGCCGCCATATGTGACCCTGCTGGATTGGGATTGGGAATGGGGTTGGGGTCCTCGTTATCCTTTTCGATTCCGATTCTCTGTCTCTCCATCGCGCGCCGGCCATTGTTATGGGGTATCATGGCAAAAATTGTATTACACCTCAATAACAACACCAAGGACATGACAATGGGGTCCATGCCATTGGCTGGGCTCCAGGACGCCCCGTGGCCGTCTGCTAAGTATGTGTGACAAGTGATGCGTGTTTTGTTGCGGCCGGAGTGTCCAGGGTCCAGAGAACAGACCTCCCCTTCCCGGAATACCGAAGTTCCGAACCTCCTTAAGTGATGTCCTTTTTATGGACTATCCATGGCACGTCCACTGCCCCCAAACGCCCTTCTACATCTTCGGCTGTTTTTTCATGCTTAATTGAATGGGTCAGTCATGGGCCGTTGTCCGGTTGCCCACATGGTTGCCATAAGCGCTCCAACTTTTCGTCCCGGAAATGTTCAATTCAATTTTTATGTCCTGGCCCCTGGCCATCCCCTGCCATGCCCCTTGCCGTGTGGTTATTGAATATCGAGCACGTTTGGCCAGCATTTCTTGAACGCTTCTGGTCATTATTGGGCTATCTGTCGCCCTCCCCAGGCTCACTGTCACCCACTCAACCACTCCTTACTCCGCTTATTATTATACCCTGGCCTTATGGTTATTGTCATCCTTCGACCCCTCTCCAAGCCAGCCACTGGATAGCTCTTCCTGTTGTCGGCGACCATTAAAACAAATATGGATTTCGATTTCGATTTCGATTTTAACTATGCTTAGCACGCACCAACAGCTCGGCACTTTTTGCCATTCAGTTTTTATGGCTCGCCTGGACCCATGTACGATGGGGATAAAGTGGGGATACAGTGGCCGGCAGTGCGGGGGAGGTGCTTTAAGAGCTGCGAACAGGAGGGAGGCGACATTTCAGTATACGGAATGGTTTCTTGAGGAAGAGCAAACGGTATACCAAAACCTTCAGAAAATGGAAGAATAGGCAGCAGATCGGTGGATAATGGCTAATGGATGCACAACTTTGTGTATAACAGAGAACCCTATCTGAACTTCCACATAATATCCGATCTACGTCCAGTACCTTCCATCCGTCCCCATCTCTTCCATCCATTATTCTCATATCAAAATTGTGATTGCCTCGGGAGTGGAATCAAAACAAGATTTCAATTTGTTGAACATTTTTTGATTTTCTTTAAAATTTGTTGTCTGCAACATTTCTGGATATTCCCAGGACGATGGACCCAAGAGCTCTACGCATATATGTATGTGTGTATGTGTGTATGGATATGCTTGCGCGCGTGTGCAGGGCCTGTCGTCGTTACGCTCCCTCATCCGGGCGCTGACTTTGGCGAGAGCAACCCTCATAGCCCGTCGCCAGACCCACGTTAAACGTCGCCGATTACACACATGGGAGCTGTAAACCGCGTTTTATGATTTGTTTTGGAACCGATCCGATAGATGTCAGTGCGATTTCTTTTATGGACCTGCCCCGCTTTATAGACTCCGCTAAAAACGTTGCGAATTTTGTGACAGTTTTGTCATTTATATTTTCTGTTTATGATTGGTGGTTGATTGGATGGAGGATCGGGCGACAATCTCTCGAGGGCTGAAAATATATAACAGATGAAGCCATTTACCAGCCATAAATATAAACATTTTTTTGAAAGCGGCTGTCCTTCCCGTTGACTCCATGAAGTAGAGTCTGTGTAGCTTCTGGAATTCCATTGAATAGATCAACTGCTTTAGGATGATCTTAAAAAAACAAAAAATTTTATACAAAATAAACAACGTCCAGGAGTGGTTCAGAGTGCATATGACCAGTCGTTGTTCCAGGAAAGAATCATCCTGTATCGGCGTGGCTTCACCAGGCGGCCCAATGTCGTAGGCGTTGGGATTTTGGTTTTCTTAAGACAAATAATCCGACCTCGGGGCGACCATGAAAGTTTCGAGTAATCGGAATCATCCGAGTCTGAACAATCGACTGGCAATACAGACGGCAGACAATACAGAATTTCATTGTCTTTCCATATTGTCCAAGCCTTGGAGCTCTCAAGGTTATCCATCCATCACCCATTTTATTTTCAGAAAGTACCCTTAAAGTTAAGATTTTATTTAGAATCATTCACCAGTTCGGCTGTCTCCCCATCTACTCACACTCATTTCCACGTGAGTTATTCGTTACGAATTATTTTCCGCCGAGAATTTGTTTGCTGAAATGCTGATGATATGATATTTGATGTACAAAACAGACTGACATTCAGTTCTCTAGGCCCTCTTCGAACAACAAAAATACCGTTTATACATTTGCTCTGCTTTTTCAAAAGGAAGGCAATACTTCAAAAGACATCTTGTCTCCGCTGGCGAACAACTTATCTCCGCTGGCGGAAAATTAATATCCGCTGGCAGAAAACTTATCTCCGCTGGCGAACAACTTATCTAAGCTGGCGGACAACTAATCTCCGCTGGCGGACATCTTGTCTCCGCTGGAATTTTATGGGGCGAGAATATAAGCCCGGCTCTTGTTGGACGGCGCGAATCGCGGACCAACGTGCTGACCGAGAATGAGCTGACGGACATTTGCATGTCGGCCGGGTTACTGTTCCTCTCGCAGCCCATGCTGCTGGAGCTGAGTGCGCCGAGTGAAGATCTGCGGGGACATACTTGGGCAGTTCAAGGAAGGATCACGGTGAGAATATTCCAGAAGTGCGGCTATCCGCCGAGTGCGAACTACCTGTTCCTGGGGACTACCGTGGACCGGGGGCGAACTCGATCGACACCTCATCCTGCTGCTGGCCTACAAGCTGCGCTGCCGCTTCGAACTTCTTCCTGCTGCGGGGCAACCACGAGTCGCAGGGCTGAACCCAGTTCACGGCTTCTTCGACGAGAGTGCAAGCGGCGGTACAGCATCAAGTTGTGGCGCTCCTTTTCCAAAGCGGAAGCTCAAGCGCGTCAAATCATTTCGAATGTTGTTCTTTTGAATTACAAAATGATTTTTAATATACTGGAACAAAATTGGGTGATTTGCCAAGTAGGATCTGAATAATTGAAAAGCAGCCCGGGTTTCCTCAGGCAAAGGTCTCGTAGTGCCGCCTGGGAATCCTTTTGGGTTCTTTGTCTTGATCTGAACGCGATAGAGTTGTAAAGATTTTTGTTTAGTCCCCAAGTGCTACCAGCAAACAAATACAACTAGAGCTCTAGTTCGAAATGGTTGCGACAATGGACCACAGGAAGGTGCTTTTCTCTGCCCCTCGTAGTCTGGGTTTGTCAAGAACTGCTTTAAAAAATATCGCTCTCAATTAGCTATTGCCATCGCCAACGCCTTCATCTTTCTCCGCTGGGGTAAAGGTGAAATGCTCCCTCTTGTATACCACAGCATGGCGATCAGACGATCATACAATTTCATAAATGATAGTGCGGCTGAGACTCGATGAATTCCCTCAAAATTTCAACACCAAAATATGTCTCGTCGCTCGAGTCGGGGCGCGACTGATCGCAGAGATGGCAGAGACTTTCCATCGCCAGAGCATGAGCTATCTGAACTCAATAGAAGCTCTTGTTGGACGGCGCGAATCCGCGGACCAACGTGCTGACCGAGGAATGAGCTGACGGACGCATTTGCATGTCGGCCGGGTTGCTGTTCACTCTCGCAGCCCATGCTGCTGGAGCTGGAGTGCGCCAGTGAAGAGATCTGCGAGGACATACATGGGCAGTTCAAGGATCTGGTGAGAATATTCCAGAAGTGCGGCTATCCGCCGAGTGCGAACTACCTGTTCCTAGGGGACTACGTGGACCGGGGGCAGAACTCGATCGACACACTCACCCTGCTGGCCTACAAGCTGCGCTACCCGCTGAACTTCTTCCTGCTGCGGGGCAACCACGAGTCGCCGGGGCTGAACCAGATCTACGGCTTCTTCGACGAGTGCAAGCGGCGGTACAGCATCAAGTTGTGGCGCTCCTTTCAAAGCTTGAAGCTCAAGCATAGCAGTCAAATCATTGCAGCCTCGAGCACAATTTTAGGATCTTTCAAGAGGAAATACAATTGAATGAATTACAAATGATTTTTAATATACTGAAACACAAATGATGGGTGATTTGATCTAAGCTAGGATCTGAATAATTGACAGAAGCTTGGCCAGGTTTCCTCAGGCTTCCACGTCTCGTAGTGCCGCCTGGGAGAGCTCCTTTTGGGTTCTTTGCTCTTGCCTCTGAACACGAGGCGTTGAGTTGTGCGGATTTTTGTTTGGGCCTGTCATACCTCTGCAAAAGCAGCAAATACAGAAGCTATAGCTCTAGTTCGAAGGTTCTCCTGTTGCGACAGTGCGACAGTCAGGAAGGTGCTTTTCTCTGCCCCTTGTATTGTCTGGGTTTGTGGGGCAGCCGCTTCTGCTGTGGAAGCCCAAATATCGCTCTCCTTTTGACTCTCTTCTCGCTCCAGCTATTGCCATCGCCAACGCCTTCATCTTATCTCCGCTGGGGTAAAGGTAATGCTCCTCTTGTATACCAGCATGGCGATCGAACGATCATACAATTTCATAAATGATAATGCGGCTGAGACTCGATGAATTCCCTCAAAATTTCAACACCAAAATATGTCTCGTCGCTCGAGTCGGGGCGCGACTGATCGCAGAGATGGCAGAGACTTTTCCATCGCCAGAGCATGAGCTATCTGAACTCGATAATAGAAGCTCTTGTTGGACGGCGCGAATCCGCGGACCAACGTGCTGACCGAGAATGAGCTGACGGACATTTGCATGTCGGCCGGGTTGCTGTTCCTCTCGCAGCCCATGCTGCTGGAGCTGAGTGCGCCAGTGAAGATCTGCGGGGACATACATGGGCAGTTCAAGGATCTGGTGAGAATATTCCAGAAGTGCGGCTATCCGCCGAGTGCGAACTACCTGTTCCTAGGGGACTACGTGGACCGGGGCAGAACTCGATCGACACACTCACCCTGCTGCTGGCCTGCTGCGCTACCCGCTGAACTTCTTCCTGCTGCGGGGCAACCACGAGTCGCCGGGGCTGAACCAGATCTACGGCTTCTTCGACGAGTGCAAGCGGCGGTACAGCATCAAGTTGTGGCGCTCCTTTCAAAGCTTGAAGCTCAAGCATAGCAGTCAAATCATTGCAGCCTCGAGCACAATTTTAGGATCTTTCAAGAGGAAATACAATTGAATGAATTACAAATGATTTTTAATATACTGAAACACAAATGATGGGTGATTTGATCTAAGCTAGGATCTGAATAATTGACAGAAGCTTGGCCAGGTTTCCTCAGGCTTCCACGTCTCGTAGTGACGCCTGGGAGAGCTCCTTTTGGGTTCTTTGCTCTTGCCTCTGAACACCCGAGGCGTTGAGTTGTGCGGATTTTTGTTGTGCCTGTCCTACCTCTGCAGAAGCAGCAAATCCAGAAGCTATGGCTCTAGTTCCGAAGGTTCTCCTGTTGCGACAGTGCGACAGTCAGGAAGGTGCTTTTCTCTGCCCCTTGTATTGTCTGGGTTTGTGGGGCAGCCGCTTCTGCTGTGGAAGCCCAAATATCGCTCTCCTTTTGACTCTCTTCTCGCTCCAGCTATTGCCATCGCCAACGCCTTCATCTTATCTCCGCTGGGGTAAAGATGTGTCTCCTCTTGTATACCACAGCATGGCGATCGAACGATCATACAATTTCATAAATGATAATGCGGCTGAGATCGATGAATTCCCTCAAAATTTCAACACCAAATATGTCTCGTCACGCTCGAGTCGGGGGCGCGACTGATCGCAGAGATGGCAGAGACTTTTTCCATCGCCAGAGCATAGGCTATCTGAACTCGATAATAGAGAAGCTTGTTGGACGGCGCGAATCCGCGGACCAACGTGCTGACCGAGAATGAGCCTTTGACCGGACATTTGCATGTCGGCCGGGTTGCTGTTCCTCTCGCAGCCCATGCTGCTGGAGCTGAGTGCGCCAGTGAAGATCTGCGAAAGGGACATACATGGGCAGTTCAAGGATCTGGTGAAATATTCCAGAAGTGCGGCTATCCGCCGAGTGCGAACTACCTGTTCCTAAGGGGACTACGTGGACCGGGGGCAGGACTCGATCGACACACTCACCCTGCTGCTGGCCTGCAAGCTGCGCTACCGCTGAACTTCTTCCTGCTGCAGGGCAACCACGGAGTCGCCGGGCTGAACCAGATCTACGGCTTCTTCGATCAGTGCAAGCGGCGGTGCAGCATCAGGTTGTGGCGCTCCTTTCAAAGCTTGAAGCTCAAGCATAGCAGTCAAATCATTGCAGCCTCGGCACAATTTTAGGATCTTTCGATACAATTGAATGAATTACAAATGATTTTTAATATACTGAAACACAAATGATGGGTGATTTGATCTAAGCTAGGATCTGAATAATTGACAGAAGCTTGGCCAGGTTTCCTCAGGCTTCCACGTCTCGTAGTGCCGCCTGGGGAGGCTCCTTTTTGGGTTCTTTGCTCTTGCCTCCTAGACACCCGGGCGTTGAGTTGTGCGGATTTTTGTTTGGATGCTGTCATACCTCTGCAAAAGCAAATACGAAGCTATAGCTCTAGTTCGAAGGTTCTCCTGTTGCGACAGTGCGACAGTCAGGAAGGTGCTTTTCTCTGCCCCTGTATTGTCTGGGTTTGTGGGGCAGCCGCTTCTGCTGTGGAAGCCCAAATATCGCTCTCCTTTTGACTCTCCCGCTCCAGCTATTGCCATCGCCAACGCCTTCATCTTATCTCCGCTTAAAGGTAATGCTCCCTCTTGTATACCACAGCATGGCGATCGAACGATCATACAATTTCATAAATGATAATGCGGCTGAGACTCGATGAATTCCCCAAAATTTCAACACCAAAATATGTCTCGTCGCTCGAGTCGGGGCGCGACTGATCGCAGAGATGGCAGAGACTTTTCCATCGCCAGGCATGAGCTATCTGAACTCGATAATAGAAGCTCTTGTTGGACGGCGCGAATCCGCGGACCAACGTGCTGACCGAGAATGAGCTGACGGACATTTGCATGTCGGCCGGGTTGCTGTTCCTCTCGCAGCCCATGCTGCTGGAAGTGCGCCAGTGAAGATCTGCGGGGACATACATGGGCAGTTCAAGGATCTGGTGAGAATATTCCAGAAGGCGGCTATCCGCCGAGTGCGAACTACCTGTTCCTAGGGGACTACGTGGACCGGGGCAGAACTCGATCGACACACTCACCCTGCTGCTGGCCTGCTGCGCTACCCGCTGAACTTCTTTGCTGCGGGGCAACCACGAGTCGCCGGGGCTGAACCAGATCTACGGCTTCTTCGACGAGTGCAAGCGGCGGTACAGCATCAAGTTGTGGCGCTCCTTTCAAAGCTTGAAGCTCAAGCATAGCAGTCAAATCATTGCAGCCTCGAGCACAATTTTAGGATCTTTCAAGAGGAAATACAATTGAATGAATTACAAATGATTTTAATATACTGAAACACAAATGATGGGTGATTTGATCTAAGCTAGGATCTGAATAATTGACAGAAGCTTGGCCAGGTTTCCTCAAGCTTCCACGTCTCGTAGGCCGCCTGGGAGAGCTCCTTTTGGGTTCTTTGCTCTTGCCTCTGAACACCCGAGGCGTTGAGTTGTGCGGATTTTTGTTTGTGCCTTCCTACCTCTGCAGAAGCAGCAAATCCAGAAGCTATGGCTCTAGTTCCGAAGGTTCTCCTGTTGCGACAGTGCGACAGTCAGGAAGGTGCTTTTCTCTGCCCCTTGTATTGTCTGGGTTTGTGGGGCAGCCGCTTCTGTGGGAAGCCCAAATTCGCTTTTTTGACTCTCTTCTCGCTCCAGCTATTGCCATCGCCAACGCCTTCATCTTATCTCCGCTGGGGTAAAGGTAATGCTCCCTCTTGTATACCACAGCATGGCGATCGAACGATCATACAATTTCATAAATGATAATGCGGCTGAGACTCGATGAGCGCCGGAATTCTTGGCAGTTCCTCCTTGATTCCAATCCTCGACAATTTTTCTGTTCACTTGTGGATAGAGGGCATCCATTGCACTCAGTATGGGTCCCGGAGATCCATCCGCTTCAATCCCGGCGGGAATTTGAAG
>CM017777.1:19931170-19995713 GCA_008121275.1 Drosophila lowei
GATGAAGGCAAAGCTCAGTATAAGGCGGCCCTCAAGTTACTAAGCCGGCTCCAAGGCAAGGCGGATATCTCTCAAGAGGAGGAATCCAAGCTAGCCTGGGCAGAGCAACGGGTACAGGAGGGCCGCAAACACCACGCGCAGCTGCCCCAGATGCAGGCAGCGAATGGCGGATTTGCTAACAAGGTGGAAGAGATGTTGGCCACCAAGAGGCAACGCTCGATCGAGAGTGCTGCCAAAGACACTCCGGCGAGCAAGCGGCAACGCGGGCCCAAGGTGGCCACATCCCAGCCGAGGACGAGGAAGCCGAGACAGAAGGCCATGAGCGAGGTGTCCAAAAGACATCTCATTGTGGCCTTGATCTACCACAGCGACGAGAATGGGAAGATGACGGCGGCGCAGTGGAAGTTAGTCCACGCGTAGCTCGTTGAGTCACTCTTCTCGCGAATGGAGGAGGACCCCAGCGCTCCCATGCCCACGTTTGATGGAGCGGGATGGCTGAACGGGGTCAAGATCCTCAAATGCAACGACGACCCAACGTGGCAGTGGCTGGTGCAAAAGGTGCCCCAACTGGAAGCTCTGTGGGAGGGGGCCAAGATGGAGGTGGTAGACAGGAGTTGATCCCGTCCATACCAGAGGCGAAGGTGCTCTTCCCCATTGCTGTCCAGGGGGAGCGAGCACTGAAGCTGCTGCAGAGGCAAAATCCCGACGTGCCAACGGCTGACTGGAAGGTTCTACACGCGGTGTGAGGGAGCGTACGCTCCACCCACATTTTTCCGCCCATCATCTCGCCGGCATTTTCCCATTGGAGGGACCCGAACTCACTTTATTAGGATTAAGATTTTTGACTCTTTATTTTCTAGGTTTAAGCATTGACTTTTCAGTTTTATGTTAAGGGGCAGGGGGGAAGGCCACGAAGGCTACATGTTATTAATTTTATATATTATACGGCCCGAGGGGTCTCTAAGCCCCACGTAGCTTTTTATCTTCTTTAAAGGGGGGGCAAGTCGCGATCACGGCGGACGCCACTGGCTTTTCAGAACCAAACCCAACAACAACGACGCAGCAGCGGCCAAAGAGAGACGAGGAATACGCCGAGAACCAGACCCAACAACAACGACGCAGCAGCGGCCAAAGAGAAACAAGGAAAACACCGGGATCCAGCGAGCCGCCGGCATCGACGCGGCACCGGCAGAAGAGAAACGCCGAGAACAGCGAGCCGCCGGCATCGACGCAGCAACGGCAGAGGAGAAGCGCTGAAAAGATAAGATAACAGCATCAACGCAGCAACGGCAGAGGAGAAACGCCAGCCGCCAGCCGCCGGCATCGACGCGGCAGCGGCAGAAGAGAAACGCCGAGAACAGCGAGCCACCGGCATCGACGCAGCAACGGCAGAGGAGAAGCGCTGAAAAGATAAGATAACAGCATCATCGCAGCAGCGGCAGAAGAGGACCGCTGAGAACAGCAATCAAATCCAGCAACGACGCCCCAGCAGCGGAAAAGAGAGGCGAAAGTCACCGTCGCAGCTACAGACGCCGAAAGAGAGGGGAAACAACGACGCCAGCCTTCTGCCGCAGCGAGGATGACGACGCTAGCCGCCCACGCTGACGCTGGATCGGCAGAGCCAGCAGAACGCCGGCTCTGAGCTGGGAAAACGTGGAAGGAAGGGAGTTAGATTGGAGGCAGTCGTAGCAATCGGACGTGTTTGCGGATAAAATCCGAGTGGCTCGCGAAAAGTAAAACACGTGGCGGACTAAATCCAAGCTAACGCGATCAGTGGTACGAGAACGATCCGGCATCGACGCTGCACTTACGGAGAGGAGACCCTGCATCGATACCACACTTACGGAGAGGGGATCCTGCACTGACGCTGCACTCACAGGGAAGAGGAGGCTTTCGACGAGCACAAGCGTGGGAGTTCAGGGGTAAGCGAGTCTCTAGACGTGTGTACGGGCTGCTGAGCGGTGCGATAGGTAGGGAACCAAGAAAGAATAAAGTGAAATGTAACGAATATAACGAAAACATAGCCTGGCCACCAAAAATCTATACACTAGGGAACCTGGATGCCCGGGGCTTCATCTTCTCTGCCCTTCCTCACGCCTCTTGCCCGAGTCTCCCTCTTTGGCTGCACCCACGTGGTGATCCGTATTCGCTCCGGATGCCCGTCGGGGCCCCGCGTGATTCCCTCCAGTAGTTCGTAGCCCAACAGGATCCTGAGGCCGCTGTCCGGCGATTGCCTAGGCGTTCTCGGTGACACCTGTTGGCGTTCCCCGCATGATTCCCTCCAGTTGTTTGTGACCCCGCAGGGTCCCGAGGCCGCTATCCGACGATCGTCTAAGCGCTCCCGGTGACGCCTGTCGGTGTCTCGCCTGATCCCAGTAGTTCCCAGGGTCCCGTGAGTGCTATCCGGCGATTGCCTAGGCACTCTCGGCGATATGCGTCGGTATTCCCGTATTCGTAGTAATTCTTAGTCCGACAGGGTCCCGTGAGTGTTATCCGGCGATAGCCTAGACACTCTCGGCGATACTTGTTGGTATCCCCGCATCGCAAAGACTTTCGTAGTAGTTCTTAGTTCGGCGGGATCCCGAGAGCGCTATCCGGCGATTGCCTAAGCCCTCTCGGCGATGCTTGTCGATATCTCCGACCCTCGTAGTAATTCTTGGTCCGACAGGGCCCCGTAAGTGCTGTCCGGCGATAGCCTAGGTACTCACGGTGGTATTTGTCGGTATCCCCGCATAGCAAAGACCCTCGTAGTAATTCTTACTCCGACAAGGTCCCGTAAGTGTTATCCGGCAATAGCCTAGACACTCTCGGCGATACTTGTTGGTATCCCCGCATAGCACAGACCTTCGTAGTAGTTCTTAGTTCGACGGGATCCCGAGAGCGCTATCCGGCGATTGCCTAAGCCCTCTCGGCGATGCTTATCGATATCTCCGACCCTCGTAGTAATTCTTAGTCCGACAGGGCCCCGTAAGTGCTGTCCGGCGATAGCCTAGGCACTCATGGGGTATTTGTCGGCATCCCCGTAGTAATTCTTAGTCCGACAAGGTCCCGTAAGTGTTATCCGGCGACGACCTCTGTAACCATCCCCGCGTAGCCACGACCTCTGTAACCACACATAGCCAAATAGGACCCCGAAAGTGAGGTCTGACGATTACCTCGGTGCCCTGGGCGATACCTGTCGGTGTTCACGCCTGACCTGCACCTTTAACGTGGCTGGCAGGCCGGTGGGTCCGTGAGAGACCCGTCCGGCGATTGCCTAAACGTTCTCAGCGGGATTGACTGCCACACCCCGTACTATTCTCTTTCATCTCGGTCGCTCCCGTCTGGGGATTGCCTCCCTGTCCCCATCGACGGCCCAGAACTCGGAGTCCCGGCAAATTATAAAATTATAAATTATAAAAATTGCTGTAATTTCGACCCTGGAGTAGACTGAGATATGTACCCCAGCCCAGGATCGCTTCCTTACAGATGGCGCCCGAGCAGGGACTCCGGGATTCCGTTATGTTTTGGGGCGCTAAGTGAAACAGTCGATCAGAAAAACGAATAGCAGAGGGAATCGGGACTGTACCACGCGCAAGCATGGCCCGTCGGAATCATTAGGCCAAGAAAAGCTGTATATCTCTGTAAAACCACACGTGAGGTCGCCCATTATTCACGTACACGAGGCTGGCTTCCCTAACCTCCCTAGCAATAGCGTCAGCACGTGGCCGCCGCGCCCACATGAGGAGGAGAGCGCCGCGGCGAGACGGCAGAGAAAGAGAACCGAGCCGAAGCTGGGCAGAAATCGCTAGAGAGAGAGCGACACGTACGCGGCGAGCAGCGAGTCGTGAGCGGTAGAGGCCGAGCGAGCGTCGGAATCCTCCCGAAGACCAACCAGCCCGGCTATATATTTCGGACCCAGACCCAGAAGCAAGACAGTAAATGCAAGGCCTTCAAAGTGATCGGTCAGCGTTCAGCCATCAACACGGGACGAGATCCAGCGCTTAAATCAACGAACCCAGCACGACCAGGACCACAAGGACAATTCCAAGGACAACGATAGCAAAGACTATCGACCGGCCTAGCAAGGGTCGATCTCAGGCTACTATAAAGACCAACGACAACCACGACCATCGACCAGGACCCCAAGCAGCAAGGATTCCAAGGACGCCCCCACTGGACAACCGTGTTAACCGTGCATACGCCGTGCTTTCGTGACTAACCCCTAGGACTCCGGTATTCAGTGCGTTACCTAAGAAAAAGATTCTACCGGAGGGTCAATACGTGATACTACCGTCGGAAACGCGAAAGACCTCGAAGTGGGGGTACAGTGGATTTCGTATCGGCGCAAGGATGAATTGCAGGCCATCGCCGCCGAATTCGGCCTCGGTGAAACCGGGACAGTGGACGAACTGCGCAGCCGGATCTCGGCCTTCATCTCGCGCGGCGAGCATCCGACGGCGATCGAAAAACGGATCGAAGAGCTCGGAACGGTCTTCGACAGCGCGCCCAGCCCGAGGAACCCGAGAAACACGTCCCCGTCGCCGGGACCGAGTCACCGTGAGCAGAAGGAAGGGATCTGTGCGGAACAGTCCCTATCCATCGTAATTCCCGAGCTCCCGCGCGCAGCTCAAGGTCCTGGGTACAGTGACTCTGGCCGGCTTGAAGCCACGACCGACCGACGACATGGTGACAATCACTACCAGCACCGCTTCCCCGAGGAAGCCGGAACTTCGCGACCCGGAAGGGAAGAAATCTCCTTCGCCGCCCTAGCCGATAAGCTGCGCAATTGGGGCCTGAAGTTCGACGGACACTCGGATGCGCTGGCTTTCATCGAACGGTGGGAAGAAAGGGTCGACTCATATGGCGGGAGCCCAGCACAACTGCCGCGAGCCATCTCCGGGCTACTAACTGGCAAGGCAGAAGGATGGTTTAGGACGTTCCAGATGCAAGGCAAGCCATGGACCGAGTTCCGGAAGGAGTTCTTGGAGTTCTTCCTACCCCCGCGATACTTTCAGCGCTTGGAAGATACGATCCGCTCCCGTCACCAACGACCCCGAGAAGCCTTTCAGGACTACTTGATCGACCTCCGACTCATGATGCAACGAGCTCAGTATACTCCAGACAGGGAGCTGGACAGGATCTACGAGAACCTTCGGCCGGAATACCAACTGTTCACCCGTAGACATGAGTTCGAGACGTTGCGAGAACTGACCCAATTGATAGTAGCGTACGAGACAACGCGGGACCGCGAACAAACCCACCCAGCTAACGACCGCCAAAATATGAAAGCCAGAACGCCATCATACCAAGGACCCGGACTATCCACCCCGCAGCATGCTCCTCCAGACGACACCGGGCTCTCCCGGAGCGCCGAGACGGCAAGCCGCGTAGTGACCCAGGATGGGGACCGGCCGGTGAACACACGCCGGGCCTGCCGGAATTGCGGAGAGGAAGGTCATTTCAGCAGTTCATGCAGGAGTCGGCGAGTGCTATTCTGTTGGGAGTGTGGCCGCCGCGTCATCCGGACGATCGACTGCTGTAGGCTATCCGAGTCGGGAAACGGGCTGAGTCTCCGCTCGTCAGGGAACCGATCGGAGACGTACCTCCAGGGCCCCCAGGAGTAACTCATCCCTTAAGTTTGGAAGGAGGCAGGATCGCCGCGCTAGTAACCATCGAAGGAGTACCGCTCACAGCTACCCTCGACACGGGAGCAACGCGGTCGTTCGTCAGTCAACGCATCGCTCATGAAGTAAGTACCGGAGGGAACGTACGGAATATAAGGACTACCGTCCGCCTGGCGGACGGTACAGCAAAGGAGGTGACGCAAGCAGTTTCGGTCAAGGTACGTCTGGATCAACAGGAAACGCGGGTGATTCTATTAGTCCTACCCATGGTAGTGGACGACATCATACTGGGGCTCGATTTCCTTTGCGGCGTCCAGGCCATAATACAATGCGGACGAGCGTACTTGCAGTTGACCCAGCCGGCGATCCGGGAAACCAACCCGATCCCCACATCATCCTCGACTCGGCCCCCGCATGGTTACTTTTTTTAGTGACGAATGTCCCGCGACTGCATCCGCTGCTCCTACCCACTCGACCAATCCAACAGCGACCCACCGGACGAAGCCGACGCACCCGAACCTCGAACACGCCAGACCCAGCAATGTACCAGTGACAACGCACCAGAATCTCGAACCCGCCAGACCCAGCAACGTAACCGTGACAACGCACCAGAATCTCGAACACGCCGGACCCATCAACGTAACCATGACAACGCACCAGAATCTCAACCACGCCGGACCCAGCAATGGACCCACGACAACGCACCAGGATCTCGAACACGCCAGACCCAGCGACGCCACCCGAACCCAACCCACGATTCGATACGACCACGCCAGAATCATCAACGAAGCTACGACGGAGACGACTGCGACACCGCTGGACATACCCAGGGCCAGTCCGTCTGCCTCGAAAACCACCCAGAGTATCCCTAACAGGACAACGAAGCTAAGCCTCGAAAACCACGCCAGAACCAGCAGCAACATCAGGACAACGCTTCTAAGCCCCGACCACGCCAGACCCAGCAACGATACAAGGACCACGCATCTAAGCCCCGACCGAGACGGACCCGGCGGCGCTAAAAATATAACACGACCGACGCAAGCCAAATCAGACATGCCCAGCCATACGGCGCAGCCATTGCAAACGACCCCGCAGGAAACCAGCATCGCTCCACAACACGACCCGTTACGCCTGGAAGACGACGGCCCTGAAGGACATGGACGGGTGGAGGTAGACCACCTCGCATCTAACCCCCCAACGGGTTATCAACTCGCCCCTTTAGCCGATGCCACGGCCGGTCGACAACGCAACCCTTTTCGAAGGTCAGACTCGACTAACCCTATCACCGTGAACCTCGCCATCATAACATGTGCCCTGCTCGAAGAAATCTCGACACCGACAGCCCCCATCATCGAACCACCCCTCCCGCCGTGGGTAGCCGAGTTCTTGAAGCAAGAATTGGCCAAGTTCGAGGGATTGGAGGGCGTGACTCACATAGCTGAGCATACCATCACTCTGAAGGACGACAAGCCGATAAAGCAGAGGTACTTCCCCAAGAATCCGGCCATGCAGAAAATCATCAATGCTCAGGTCGACGAGTTGCTGCAAGACGGGCGGATCGAAGCTTCAAAAAGCCCACACAGCGCACCCATCGTACTGGTGGGAAAGAAGACAGGCGAGATGCGGATGTGCGTAGACTACCGACAGCTCAACGCGCAATCGATACCCGACGCCTACCCACTGCCCAGGATCAACCACATCATCGAGAGGCTCCGTAACGCGCGTTACATCTCGACGTTGGACCTCAAGAACGGGTATTGGCAGATCCCTATGGCCGAGGGGAGCCGAGAATGTACCGCCTTCACCGTTCCGGGCAGAGGACTCTTCCATTGGAAGGTGATGCCGTTCGGACTGCACTCAGCATCGGCTACGTTCCAGCGAGCCTTGGACAGCGTCATCGGACCACAGATGGAACCGAACGCCTTCGCTTACCTCGATGACATCATTGTCATCGGAGCGGCGTTGGAAGAACACGTCGACCATCTGCGAGAGGTGTTCCGAAGACTACGGGAAGCAAATCTAAGATTGAGCCAAAAGAAATGCAGCTTCTTCCAGAAAAGCATCGTATACCTGGGACATGTCATTAGTGAGCAGGGTATACACACCGACCCAGATAAGATCGTCGCCGTCCGGAAGTTGGCCCCACCAAGTTCAATAAAGGAGCTTCGATGCTGCCTAGGGATGGCATCGTGGTACCGGAGGTTTGTCCCAAACTTCGCGACGATTGTACAACCAATGACTAGTCTCCTGAAGAAGGAGCAAAGGTGGATCTGGAGTAACGAACAGCAGGCCGCTTTCGAGGAGTTGAAGGAGAAGTTAACCCAAGCACCCGTCTTAGCCTGCCCGGATTTCACGGAGAGGTTCGCTCTACAAACTGACGCAAGCGACTACGGTCAGTCCTGACGCAACAGATCTGCGGAGAGGAGAGGGTCATAGCCTACGCCAGTCGAAGGCTCCTGAAAGCAGAAGAAAACTACTCTGCCACGGAAACGGAGTGCTTAGCTATCGTCTGGGCCATCAGGAAATTACGATGCTACCTGGAGGGCTACCACTTCGACGTCATCACCGACCATCTAGCCTTGAAGTGGTTAAACTCGATCAATAATCCGACCGGTCGCATCGGGTTTGGAACTCTGGAACTCCAACAGTATCGCTTTGACGTGCTTTACCGACGCGGAAGCCAAAAAATCGTAGCAGACGCTCTTTCCCGGCAACCTATCGACACCATACAGCGAACCCTAGAAGACCTGCCCACCTGCCCCTGGATACAAAGGTTGCTCAAACGTATCCAGGCACGACCTGAGGAATGCACAGAATTTATAATCGAGAACGGACAGATCTACCGGCAGCCTGGACACCGACCAATCGAGGAAGAATCTCACCAGTGGAAGTTATGCGTCGCCAGTGGCCATCGTAGACGAGTGTTAGAAGAATGCCACGATCACCCGACCGCCGGACACCTAGGAATACGGAAGACCGCCACTCGGGTAACCCAACGATATTACTGGCCAGGACTCTACAGAGACGTGGCCCGATACGTGCAACATTGCGAAAGCTGCCAAAAATTTAAGGTGAGCCAGAACAAGCCCGCAGGACAAATGTATACGCGCCAGGCTAAGGGCCCGTTCGACATCCTTTGCGCGGACTTCGTAGGCCCACTACCCCGCTCAACGCACGGCAACACGATGCTTCTCGTGTTCTTCGACTCATTCTGCAAATGGGTGGAACTTATGCCACTCCGGAAAGCCACAACCGCCCACTTGGAGAAGGCGTTCCGAGAGAGGATACTCTGCCGATTCGGGGTCCCGTGGAAGTTTGTGTGCGACAACGGAACACAATTCACTAGTCGGTCCTTCCGGAAATTTTGCGAGGTGGCGGGAATGGAACTCGAGCACACCGCGCCGTATACCCCTCAGCAAAACCCGACGGAGAGGGCAAACCGGACTATCAAGTCAATGATTGCACAATACGTCGAAGGGGACCAACGGACCTGGGACGATCTCCTCCCCGAGTTAAGCTTGGCCATAAACAGCAGCACGTCGGACACCACGGGCTTCAGCCCGGCCTTTTTAGTACTCGGACGAGAACCAAGGCTACCAGGAGCTTTGTACGACGAAGTGACCCCAGGGTTAGGAAATGAACCAGAGCCTGCCCACGAGAAGGCGACACGACTACAGGAAGTATTCAAGGTCGTACAGGAGAACACCCAACGGGCATCCCAAGAGCAGAAGAGAACATACGACCTCCGACGGCGCGAGTGGCGACCCGAACTAGGAACCCTAGTCCTCCTTCGGCAGCATCACCTATCCAAAGCCGCCGACGGTTTCGCGGCAAAGTTGGCCCCTAAGTACGACGGGCCGTACAAGGTAACCCAATTCTTATCTCCCAACATAGTTCGACTACAGATTCAACAAGGCAAACGAAGGAAAACAGCGAGTTTAGCCGACTTAAAGGCGTTCCACGGAGTGGACCACCCCGAGGAGAACCCGACGACGCTGGAGAGACCCGAATGACCTGCCGACTTCGCAAGGGCCACTTACGGTAGCGCGCTACCGTGACGTCCTCGTCCCGGAAGGGGCGCGACCCACGAAACCGTAAGCTACGTATACATCCCCTTATGGGATTAGATAAGTACTACGCCCAATGTAAACATCTTCTTACTCGCACCGCTCAAGCAGGATAGGGGGAGGGTATTAATACTTCTAGACGACGACAACGCGACCACGGACACCGACGAGCATGAGACGATCCTGCGCGACGCTCCAAGCCTGGCGTCCACGCTGCAGGACGAAGGGAACGGACACCCACTGGCTCGCGGAAACGAATGGGACTCGCCCCTTTGGGCCGAGTGGAACCTGGCCGGTCAAGGTCGGGCAGCCACCCCTCCAGCAGTACGCAACGAGGACGAATCCGGGGACGGTGCTGGACCACACTACTCTGACGTATCAAGCGCAAGCGATGCAGGAGAAGGAGTAGGACCCCAACGCGACGACAGAGGGTCCGATTCCGGGTCCCTCATGAGCCTGGGCTTCGCACCCCAAGCGAACCAGCAGTGGGCACCAGCCAACCCATCGGGATCAGATGACGTCCCGCCTCCCCTCGTAGCCGCCCACGCCGGACTACCCCCACAACGTCCCGATGAGGGAGTAGTTGACTTCGACTCCGAAGAGAGCCTCCCGCTGGAGTATGGCGAAATGGCCGACCTGCTGCAGATCCTCCGACTCCACCCTACGGTAGCCGCGGTGCAGGACGACCCGGAATGGGCAGAGGCTCCCCCCGAATGGCGGACCAACGCGCCAGGGCGGCGGTTGCCCCGGGACCTCATATCCAACATAACCGTATTCTTACGCGATCGCGCCTACCGACTGGGAGTCCGGCGACTGGAGGTCCATGACGGCACCTGCTTTCGCGTAAAAATTACCCGCAGCCGGGCTGTCACCTTCACTCTTCGGCACCCCCGAAGTATGGAGGGGGTGTGAGGGAGCGTACGCTCCACCCACATTTTTCCGCCCATCATCTCGTCGGCATTTTCCCATTGGAGGGACCCGAACTTACTTTATTAGAATTAAGATGAGGAATACGCCGAGAACCAGACCCAACAGCAACGACGCAGCACGGCCAAAGAGAGACGAGGAAAACACCGGGATCCAGCGAGCCGCCGGCATCGACGCGGCAGCGGCAGAAGAGAAACGCCGAGAACAGCGAGCCACCGGCATCGACGCAGCAACGGCAGAGGAGAAGCGCTGAAAAGATAAGATAACAGCATCATCGCAGCAGCGGCAGAAGAGGACCGCTGAGAACAGCAATCAAATCCAGCAACGACGCCCCAGCAGCGGAAAAGAGATGCGAAAGTCACCGGCGCAGCTACAGACGCCGAAAGAGAGGGGAAACAACGACGCCAGCCTTCTGCCGCAGCGAGGATGACGACGCTAGCCGCGGCGGACTAGATCCACGCTAAAGCGATCAGTGGTACGAGAAGGATCCGGCATCGACGCTGCACTTACGGAGAGGAGACCCTGCATCGATACCACACTTACGGAGAGGGGATCCTGCACTGACGCTGCACTCACAGGGAAGAGGAGGCTTTCGACGAGCACAAGCGTGGGAGTTCAGGGGTAAGCGAGTCTCTAGACGTGTGTACGGGCTGCTGAGCGGTGCGATAGGTAGGGAACCAAGAAAGAATAAAGTGAAATGTTACGAATATAACGAAAACATAGCCTGGCCACCAAAAATCTATACACTAGGGAACCTGGATGCCCGGGGCTTCATCTTCTCTGCCCTTCCTCACGCCTCTTGCCCGAGTCTCCCTCTTTGGCTGCACCCACGTGGTGATCCGTATTCGCTCCGGATGCCCGTCGGGGCCCCGCGTGATTCCCTCCAGTAGTTCGTAGCCCAACAGGATCCTGAGGCCGCTGTCCGGCGATTGCCTAGGCGTTCTCGGTGACACCTGTTGGCGTTCCCCCCGCATGATTCCCTCCAGTTGTTTGTGACCCCGCAGGGTCCCGAGGCCGCTATCCGACGATCGTCTAAGCGCTCCCGGTGACGCCTGTCGGTGTCTCGCCTGATCCCAGTAGTTCCCAGGGTCCCGAAGGTGCTGTCCGGCGATTGCCTAAGCCCTCTCGGCGATACCTGCCCTGTATGATAAAGACTTTCGCCGTAATGTTTAGCCCGATAGTATCCCGTGAGTGTTATCCGGCGATTGCCTAGGCACTCTCGGCGATATGCGTCGGTATTCCCGTATTCGTAGTAATTCTTAGTCCGACAGGGTCCCGTGTTATCCGGCGATAGTTATCCGGCGATACTTGTTGGTATCCCCGCATAGCACAGACCTTCGTAGTAGTTCAGTTCGACGGGATCGGCGCTATCCGGCGATTGCCTAAGCCCTCTCGGCGATGCTTGTCGATATCTCCGACCCCGTAGTAATTCTTGGTCCGACAGGGACCTTCGTCCGGCGATAGTTCTTCACGGTGGTATTTGTCGGGATCCCGCATAGCAAAGACCCTCGTAGTAATTCTATCCGGCGATTATCCTAAGCCCTATCGGCGATAGCACAGACCTTCGATAGTTCTCCGCTATCCGGCGTAAGCTTATCGATAATTCTTAGTCCGACAGGGCCCCGTAAGTGCTGTCCGGCGATAGCCTAGGCACTCATGGGGGTATTTGTCGGTATCCCCGCATAGCAAAGACCTTCGTAGTAATTCTTAGTCCGACAAGGTCCCGTAAGTGTTATCCGGCGATTGTCTAAGCCTTCTCGGTGACGCTTGTCGGCATCCCCGCGTAGCCACGACCTCTGTAACCACACATAGCCAAATAGGACCCCGAAAGTGAGGTCTGACGATTACCTCGGTGCCCTGGGCGATACCTGTCGGTGTTCACGCCTGACCTGCACCTTTAACGTGGCTGGCAGGCCGGTGGGTCCGTGAGAGACCCGTCCGGCGATTGCCTAAACGTTCTCAGCGGGATTGACTGCCACACCCCGTACTATTCTCTTTCATCTCGGTCGCTCCCGTCTGGGGATTGCCTCCCTGTCCCCATCGACGGCCCAGAACTCGGAGTCCCGGCAAGTTATAAATATTGCTGTAATTTCGACCCTGGAGTAGATTGAGATATGTACCCCAGCCCAGGATCGCTTCCTTACAGCGGGTAACCCATTACCCAACGAGGGGGGCCAGCATGTGATCCTCCAGATCAGCAAGGAGGCTGAGGATATTCTGTATCCCAAGTTCGGGAAGATGGCGTGGGGCGTAGGTAGCGTATACCTACGGTTAAAAAAGCGCCACCCCGAGGACAAAGAAGCGCACACCCTCCAGGCAGGCGAGGTCGAGAAGGACCTAGGTCTGGAGACCATAGTGGAGGCCTCCCAGGGTCTTGCGCTGGACGAGTCGGAGGAAGAGGAGGACGGTGACCTGACAATCATAGTCAACCCGTCGTGTGAGGTTGAGTAAGCCACCCATGACGCTAAGGGTGCTGCAGCTCAACCTCCATAAGAGCAAAATAGCGTCGGCGGAGCTCCTCATTGCCATGGAGCAAGGGCCCGCTGACATAGCTTTAGTCCAGGACCCCTGGATTGCGACAGGCAACTCAGTGGCCGGACTAAAGTCCTCAAAAAACTACCTGTTCTATTCAACCTCGGTAAGCAGGAACAGAACCGTTGTACTTGTACGAAAGGGAATCCATTCTTACCTTATGTCTCATTACAGAACGGATGACCTGACGGTAATGATGCTGGAAAGTGAGGAAAAGCGCCTTCTGGTAGCTTCCTGCTATATGGCGCATGACAGACCCGCGCCATCCGACGAACTTAGGAGTCTGGTGACAGAAGCCGGCACCAAAAACCACCACAATGTGTGGGGAAGCCCCAACATCAATTACAGAGGTGAGTCACTCTTAGACTTTATACTAGCAACTAATCTATACAAAGCAAACGTTGGGGAGGAGCACACCTTCGTAGGTCCCACCTCATCCAACGTGCTAGACCTAACACTTGTAACGGGAAATAGTACTCTGGTATCTGGCTGGAGGGTCATTGAAGGACCATCCTTCTCAGATCATAAGTACATTCAGCTTAAGTGCGAATTCAAACACTCTTCGAAGATAACAGTCTAGAGAAAGCCCCGGAATACAAACTGGGAAAAGATTAAAAAGACAGTTACTTGTGAATCCGGGCTCAGTGAACTGCACGGAGGATATAGAGAAGTCCCTATAGACCCTATTCAACGAGTTACTGGACGCCTACCATGCATCGTGCAAACCCTCGAGAACGACGAAGAGGTCCAAGCCACTCTGGTGGAACCGAGATCTTTCTCTTCAAAGGAACAACCTCAAGGAATTCTTTAGGATCGCCAAACAAGCGAACGAAGGGATCGTTTATGAGGAATACAAACTCCTACTAAGGAGCTACGAGAAGGAGATACTCAAGGCACAACGGAACTCGTGGAGGACCTTCTGCTCCAGCATCGAGAAAGTACCAGAAACCGCACGGCTTTGGAAGCTGCTCTCAAAGTAGCCCACCATACAAAGTCAATTAAAGCTAGATGACGGACAGTGGACAGAGAGCAGTGATGAAGCCCTAACAGCACTAATGGAGGAGCATTTCCCTGGTTGCACCGAGGTCGCTGATGCCAACGAGCACCAGGACCTAGCAACCGAGGAACAACACCCCCCAACAGATCTGTTAACCACTAAGTGAATCCACTGGGCAATAGACTCCTTTGCGGGCACAAAAGCACCAGGACTGGACGGGGTATTCCCAGCCATGATGCAGGTGACCAAAGAGGTGATTAGCACATGGCTTTCCGCAATATACACAGCATGTTTAAGTACGGGCTATATACCTATCCAATGGAGAACCTCGAGATTTGTCTTTCTCCTAAAGGCAGGAAAGTGCAGTTTGGACCGATAAGCTTTACCTCCTTTATACTAAAAACACTAGAAAAGCTGCTGGATTTACACATCAGGAATGAGGTGGCGGGACTGATGTCAACCAACCAGCATGCCTATACAAAAGCTAAGTCGGTGGAGACTGCACTACACTCGGTAGTAGCTACCATTGAGAACGCCCTTCACAATAAAAAGTATGCACTGGGAGTATTTATTGACATCTCCTGAGTATTTAACAACGTGGCTACGAACGCAATAACAAATCGCCTGAAAGCAACTAACACACACCCAGCAATCAACCTGTGGATAAAGAACCTCCTAGGTTGTAGATGGGTGCAATAGGAGTGGGGCACCGCTTCCATGGTAAAAGAGGCACACAGAGGCACACCTCAGGGTGGAGACCTGTCACCCCTCCTGTGGAATCTGGTGGTCGACGACCTCATCAAGAGATTTGAAAGGAAGGCCCCAAAGATAACAGCCTATGCAGATGACATAAGCACACTTATTATGGGTGTATGTCCATCGACCCTCATCTCCTTAACGGAACGTACACTCAGGGAGATACGTGAGTGGGCGGAAGAGGTAGGACTCAGTATCAACGCGGACAAGATGGACCTCATCCTTTTTACCAAGAAGTACAAGGTACCGATATGGACCCCCCCCAAGATCAATCAAACTAGGCTAACTTCAAAAAACACAAGTCAAATACCTGGGCACAGTACTGGATAGCAAACTGGCATGGAAACCCAATGTAGTGGAAAGGGTGAAGAAGGCCACCATTGCGCTCCAAGAAGATGCTCAGCAGCACATGGGGCCTGTAACCTGCTTTAATGCTCTGGATTTACATCTCGGTGGTGCGACCAACTCTGCTGTATGGAGCCTTAGTGTGGTGGCAAGCTACCGAAAAGAATACGTACCATAAGCTTATGGAAAAGACTCAGCGACAGGCTTTGCTCTGTACTACAGGGGCGCTGAGGTCAACCCCAACAAAAGCACTCGAAACCGTACTCGGAATCGACCCCCTGGACATTCACGCTCGCCTGATTGCGGGAAAGGCAGCACAGCGCCTAATCGCATCAGGAAATATGTCGCCACAAGGATACGGCAAGGGAAATGACCTTCTCACCGAACGAGCACACGATGCGGTCAATCTATTCGTCGACAGCCAACTGGCGATAAGATCCATGCAGTCATCCTCGGTCAGTTCCAGAAGAGTCTTGGCGAGCAAGGAGGCACTAGACACCCTAAGCACGACAAAGTCAGTGCGGATCTATTGGGTTCCCAGCCACCAGGGCATTGAAGGAACGAGGCGGCGGACGTCCTGGCTAAGGAAGGCGTCGGGTTGGCGAATATGAGAACCGAGAACGTGCCTGTCTCCCTTAGAACGCTGCAAAGCGATCTAGAGAAGCAGGCTAGATTACAAACCGAAAGCAGGTCGAGGAGTACCACCACCTGCAGAACCTTGAAAATCATGTGCATAGAACGCAACGAGAAACTCAGCCACTACCTACTGCACCTACCAAGAAAGGACTGTAGATTGTTAGTGGGAACACCTTGATTCTCGGGAACTTTAAAACCATATAAACACTCCCGCGATGGTTCATACCCCCCCTTTCCGGATAAATAAGGGCCATATTGGCCTATGCGTGGCCCCGCTGAGGGCCGTCCGGGCTAACCTTACCTAACCTAACACTTTTAGAACACTTCGCCATGTATTACTTTTACCGTTCGCGTAGATTATGTAGTGTACAATTTGTTGGTTCTTTATTGACTGATTTGATATCTTCTAATTTGAAGCTTACTTGGCTAAGGCCGCGTAGCTGCGCTGCCAGAAAAGCCGGGAGCGGAGCGGCCGCATTATGTATGAGCTGAATAAGCGTGAGACAGAATGTCGTATGCACATGCAGTGGATCATATTCCTTGCGCCGTCGAGTTATGTATACTTAACGGCTGCACTTATGATAGCTCGAGGCATAATTGTGTGATCGCATTACGTCGCACATGAATTATGCCCAAGGCTTGTTTGTTGCAATGTGTGTTCTTCCACATAAAATAGGTACAGTGTGTGCTCTTTATGTGTGCATACTACAGGAGAAACTACTCCCTTCTACCCTAATATGCCCGAACACAAAGGACGAACTAAATCGTCTAGTGAACAGGTTCTCGAAAGAATGCAACAAGGCCTTCACGGCAGCGTGCCCTCCTAACAAAAGGTTCCTAACAGCAGGAGGTACCATTACCAAGGTAATCTAGCCAATCTCAGCCAATAGCATTTAATGTAAATGTGGCGTCATGAAATTCAAAGAAAATGTTATACAAAATATTAGATTGAATAAAACTTGTTCATACAGTAGGCAAACAAAATTCGGTTCTGGGGTTCGAAAACATCTATAAAAAAACATGTAATCGATCGAGCCATTTCGGAGAAGTTCAATAACAAACATTGTAGCCCGAGAATTTAATATATTTGAGCAATGCCAATAAGATGCAGAGTGGCCAATTTAAGTCGTCAAACGATCAAGTCTATCACCATGCGAGATATAAGAATACGAATTTCAGGTGAACAAATCCAAGAAAACAATGCAGATGAGCGTGTGAGCATGGCGCAGTTACGTGAATCACAATCGCAAGAGGCCCGAGATGAACGAAATCAACGGAGAGCAACGCGCAGATATATAGTCGCCAGACGTAGAGGAATTGACTAACAACGCCAACAATTTCATCGAGCATTTACATAAAATTTATTTCTTCGACTAGCATTCCAGTATGAGCCTGATGTTGAATATTATGCTCATTCTAAAGAAGTTATTGGTACTTTGGAAAAGGAATGCCCGCATTGTCATGCACTCAAATTAAACGAGGGGGAACGTTGTGAGTTGCTGCTGCGACCGCAACTCTACATTTATACCCGATACATAGTCAGTATGCATTCATTAAACGACAAAGAATGCGTGCGAGAGAGACAGAAAATCAGTCAGAACGTGTCGCCGGGCGCTGCGTAGCCACTGCAAATTGATTTGTTACTTTTGGCTATAATAATAATCCGATCTGATTCGGATTTGGCAAGATTCGGCAATCTGGTAGATATGGCCATTCTCTATGATTGTGCCTTTTTAATTTTCTCCTATCTTCAAAATTGTGGTTGCCACAGATTTTCGTTGTTTATGGCTGCGGAAGGGGGTGGGCCGAAATTTTGAAACACACTTGTAGCAGTGAGCTATCAACAGTGAGTTCTGCAGTGAAAAATTACAAATAGTTTTGTAACAGTGAGAGCTCGACAGTCAGGTCTAATAGTCTCTGAGATCTGTGGATGCTCCAGATTTTCGTCCTTTGCGGGGCGGAAGGGGTGTGGCGAAATTTTGAAACAAACCTGTCAAGGTCCGATATTATAGGAATGTGGATACAAGATTTGGTTACTCTAGCTCTTATAGTCTCTGAGATCTAGGCGCTAATCTTTTGCGCTAAGCAAAGCCGGCTATGATACGTGTGTGTTAGAGAGAGACAGGGCGAGAAAAAATGAAATTGTTTTCTTCATTCTGGCTATAATAATAATACGATCTGATTCAGATTCTGCAGTCTAGAAGATAAATTCATTCTCTACGATTCTGCGTTTTTGGTTTTCTCGTATCTTTAAAATTGTGGATGCCACAGATTTTCGTCCTTTGTGGGGGCGGAAGTGGGCGGGGCGATGTTTTGAAATATACTTGTAACAGTGACATATCACAGAAGTCTGGATACAAAATGTCGTTGCTCTAGCTCTTATAGTCTTTGAGCAATAGGCGCTAATAGGGACGGACGGACGGACGGACGGACGGACGGACGGACGGACGGACGGACGGACGGACAGACGGGCAGACGGACAGACGGACGGACGGACAGACAGACATGGCTCAATCGACTCGGCTATTGATGCTGATCAAGAATATATATACTTTATGGGGTCGGAAACGCTTCCTTCTGGACGTTACACACATCCATTTTCACCACAAATCTAATATACCCCAATACTCATTTTGAGTATCGGGTATAAAAATTAGCCAGTTGGGATGTGTTGCTCATCAGGAAAAGTACAAATAACCGAAATTGAAACACCACCTGAACCATTGCACGGTTTACTTATCGGTACAGATCCAGATTCTAGCATGTTTTTGAAGTCAATTCGCACATTCAATTCATGTTTCCAAATGACATCATTTGGAGCAACAGAAATAGTTAACAATATTGCTGCACATGGTCAACAATTTAATTAAACGATCAAAATAAAGGGCTAAGTTTGTCACAAAGTGGGCTCATTGCTGCCAATGCCAAACGAATCTCATAAATTTTTACAAATATACTTTATGGGTGGCGAGGACTCCGAACTTGCACTCGCCAATCGCGTGGATGCACTTTGCGATCATAATCTTATAATCTCAATTCACATTTTTCCAGGCGTATCGTCAGCGGGCTGGATGCTCTGTTAAATGAGCACAATGAATTATTGTGAATTATTGAAACTACAAAGTGACAATCCCGCTATTGTCATCAATCCGGATAGAACACCAGCTGGAGAGCATATACGTAGATTCAATGCACCTGTTGTTGACGACGTTGCTGGAATCATGGTTGGCGACCGTACAGTATTATTACAGGAGCCGAAACAAATAACAACGTTAGCTCGACGGATTTTTCGTATAGTTTGATGATTAGATGCGGCCGAGAAAATATCATTTTACGATGTCGTGAGCTTTGCCAACAATTTATGGTCGACATGTATGTGAAGATAGAGAGTGAACGACTACGATTCATGCGATATGATCAACAGAAGCTGCGTGTGGAAGAATATATTCACTTGCGAGATGTTATTGCGAACAACGCTGACACTGCCGAAATTGGTAATTCTTTTATCTTACCATCATCGTACGTAGGTAGTCCACGTCACATGCAAGAATACACACAGGATGCTTTGACTTTCGTGCGTGAATATGGACGACCGTGTCTTTTCATTACTTTTACATGTAATCCAAAATGGCAGGAAATTACAGCGTTGCTATTACCAGGACAAAATGCAATACATCGTCATAACATAACAGCAAGTGTGTTTAAACAAAAATTAAAGTCTTTAATCAGCTTTATTACGAAATTGCATGTATTTGGCCCCACATGTTGTTGGATGTATTCAGTTGAGTGGCAGTTGAGTACCTCATGCTCACATGTAAATTTGGTTCGTCGACAAAATACGTGCTGAAGACATCGATTGTTTGATTTCTGCAGAGATTCCAAATCCGTCCACTGATCAATTACTATTTGATATTGTTACAACAAGCATGATTCATGGTCCGTGCGGAAACCTAAAGCGTTCATCACCTTGCATGGTAGACGGAAAATGTACAAAGTCTTTTCCTAAAGATTTCACAAACGATGCGGTCACATATGTTGACGGATATCCAATATATCGTCGAAGAAGTACCGAAAATGGCGGACAATCGTTCATTAAAGCTATCAGTAACGCAGACATCGACATTGACAATCGTTGGGTGGTACCATATTCACCTCTGCTGAGCAAAACATTCAATGCTCATATTAATGTTGAGTCATGCAGTTCGGTGAAGAGTATCAAATATATTTGCAAGTATGTGAATAAAGGAAGTGATATGGCTGTATTTAGAATTAAAAATTCTAATGTAAATGCTCCTCCGGTGAATCAAAATGATGAAATTACGAATTACCAAATTGGCCGGTATATCAGTTCCAATGAAGCTGGCGTATTTTCGGTTTCCCAATTCATGAACTGGATCCAGCAGTTATACATCTAGCTGTAAATCTTGAAAACGGCCGGCGCGTATATTTCACGGACGATGGAAACGGTTCCACCACCAAAAACTACGCTCACCGAATTTTTTGAACTGGTGGTGCCTTCGCACAAAAACTACTCTATTCTGAAGTTCCACGATATTTTACATGGGCTCAATCGAAAAAATGGATGCCCCGCAAGCAAGGGACACCAGTTGATGCGTGCCCCGGTTTATTTAAACAAACAGTTTGGGCTGTGTATATACAGTCAATCCAAGGCAGACTGAATGCTTTTATCTGCGACTGTTGTTGGTGAATGTCACCGGACCATTGTCATTTCAAGATATACGCAAGGTAGATGGACAACAGTATCCAACGTATAAAGATGCATGCCTTGCACTAGGCTTGCTAGAAGACTACAATCATTGGGACAGTATGCTTGCTGAAGCAGCATTAAACTGCACATGAACACAAATTCGTCTACTATTTGCTATAGTACTGACTACATGTTTCCCGGCCCGAGCACAAATGTTGTGGGATAATCACAAAGATTCAATAACTGATGGTATATTGTATCGACATCGTACAAGGTGCAACGATCAAACGATATCGTTCAGTGATGAAATGCTATCGAGGATCATTGCATTGATATTGCGAATTTACCAATCAGTCATTTCGGCCTAAGCTCACCGAATAGAAGTGCATCTGATTTATTCAACACAGATATGAATCGTGAACTACAGTACGATAATGTAGAAATGGCAGGCATTGTTAGTCGCAATGTTCCACTACTAAATGATGAATAAAAAGTTATTTACGGCCGCATTATGCTGGCAGTTTCGGCAGTTTTCTTGATGCACCAGGTGGAACTGTCCAAACGATCCTTATTTCGCTAATTGCCGAGATACGATCAAAAAATGACATCGCATTGGCCGTTGCATCTTCTGGCATTGCAGCAACTTTATTAGATAGAGACAGAACAGCTCATTATGCATGCAGTGTGCAAAATAAAACGAGGGGGAACGTTATGAGTTGCTGCTGCGACCGCAACTCTACATTTATACCCGATACATAGTCATTACGCAAAGAGTGCGTCCGAGAGAGACAGAAAATCAGTCAGAACGTGTCGACGGGCGCTGCGTAGCCACTGCAAATTGATTTGTTACTTTTGGCTATAACAATAATCCAATCTGACTCGGATTAGGCAAGATTCGGCAATCTGGTAGATATGGCCATTCTCTATAATTGTGCGTTTTTAATTTTCTCCTATCTTCAAAATTGTGGTTGCCACAGATTTTCGTTGTTTATGGCTGCGGAAGGGGGTGGGCCGAAATTTTGAAACACACTTGTAGCAGTGAGCTATCAACAGTGAGTTCTGCAGTGAAAAATTACAAATAGTTTTGTAACAGTGAGAGCTCGACAGTCAGGTCTAATAGTCTCTGAGATCTGTGGATGCCACAGATTTTCGTCCTTTGCGGGGGCGGAAGGGGGTGGGGCGAAATTTTGAAACAAACCTGTCAAGGTCCGATATCACAGGAATGTGGTTGCTCTAGCTCTTATAGTCTCTGAGATATAGGCGCTAATCTTTTGCGCTAAGCAAAGCCGGCTATGATACGTGTGTGTTAGAGAGAGACAGGGCGAGAAAAAATGAAATTGTTTTCTTCATTCTGGCTATAATAATGATACGATCCAATTCAGATTCAGCAGTCTAGAAGATATGGTCATTATCTACGATTCTGCGTTTTTGGTTTTCTCGTATCTTTAAAATTGTGGATGCCACAGATTTTCGTCCTTTGTGGGGGCGGAAGTGGGCGGGGCGAAGTTTTGAAATACACTTGTAACAGTGACATATCACAGAAGTCTGGATACAAAATGTCGTTGCTCTAGCTCTTATAGTCTTTGAGCACTAGGCGCTAATAGGGACGGACAGACGGACAGACGGACGGACGGACAGACAGACATGGCTCAATCGACTCGGCTATTGATGCTGATCAAGAATATATATACTTTAAGGGGTCGGAAACGCTTCCTTCTGGACGTTACACACATCCACTTTTACCACAAATCTAATATACCCCAATACTCATTTTGAGTATCGGGTATAAAAACAATCGTCTATGGCCACTGTGATGAACAAATTTAAAATTATTATCTGGGATGAATGTACTATGGCACACAAACATTCGCTTAGGGCATTGGATAGGACATTAAAGGATTTAAAAAAAAAAACGATTAACTGTTTGGCGGCACTTTTGTAGGCCGTCTAACCCGGGAATTGTAGTGACTAATATCGGTGTGTGTCTATGTTTAAAAACACACGCCCGGCGATTTGATATAACTCTTTTTTATTAGCTGCGCGTCTGTCTCTCACGATCGCCATTTACAAAGTGAACTTACTTTATTATCGATGTTTCTTATCCGATATCTCACTATTGGTATTTCCCGCCGAGTGTATCGATGGTGCGGTAAATACCAATGCGCGCTGTATGCTATTTTAAATACTAGTTGAATGCCTCACTAATTATTACCTTGCTACAATTCAGCCATCCTGACCGGAGTGCTCCTGAACTCCTTACATTTAAGTTAGTTTCTAGATAGATTGATTTATTACAGTTGGGTGTGGTTTACTCTTAACATTCTAAGTTTACGTATTACAATCATTTTCTTCATTTTGATTCCCTGTGACATTTGCATTATTACCATTTTCAATCCACGGCTTCATATTCGCCACCGCCCAAACTCCTTTATACGGGATCCTTGATTGTTGAAACCCCTCTACATCTTCTAGCAAATACCTATCATTTTTTAACACCTTTGATATCTTATAAGGTCCTTTGAACTTCGGGATAAGCTTTTTAGACACCCCTATATGAGTGTCGAAATTTCTCACCATAACTAGATCATTATCTACGTACACCTGTGGCTCCCTTCGCTTTGAATCTGCTGCTTGTTTGTTATAAGACTGTATTTTTCCTGATGAGTGCCTGCTACTGCTCTAATCTTTTCTAGATCCCTTGTTGCCCGTTGTTCGGTTAGTTCTTCTAGATGATCTTTTAGTAAATCTGAAACCTTTCTTTTTGTACGACCCCAAACAACATTCTACTCGGGTGTTCATTAATTGTTCTTTGAATTGTGTTGTTCATCGCGTGTTCTACTGTTTCTACTACCATATCTCAATGTAATCCTTTTTCCGGGTCAACAAGCTTTGCAATCATGGGTCCCAAACTTCTGTTCACCCTTTCTACCTGCCCGTTGGCCTGTGGCGACCCTGTTGCTATATTTACGTGTTTAACATTGCTCTGTTCTAAGAATTCTTCAAACTCTTTTTGACGTGAAACAGCTTCCTCTGTCTGACAGAATGCATCTGGGTCTACTGTAAGCTCGGAAATAATCTTTCATTGCAATTACTGCTTCCTTTGTGCTAGTGGTTTTGGTCGTATAAAGTCGTACGAATTTGGTAAACGCGTCTATTACTACTAAAACATGTTTGTTGGCCCTGCCTTTGTCGACTGGCCCGAAATGGTCGATATGTACTACCTCGAATGGTCCTGACCCTTTTGGTATGTTGTGTAAAAACCCTTCCTCTTTTCCGTGTTTTGCTGAGTACGCTATGCATTTTAGACAGTTTTCTATGTGTCGCTTGGCTTTATACCTTACGTTTGAGATCCAGTAGCTTTTCGATATAGCGTCGGTCATCTTGTCTATACCGACGTGCCCTAGTTCATCGTGGTACTTATAGAGTACGTGGCCTTCCATTTCCTCGGGTACGCAGAATAGGATAGTATTGTTAACTTTTTTTCTGCATATTATTCCGTTTCTCATCTCATAATGTTTGTGTTCTGATTTCTGTAACGTTTCTCCCAGCTCCATCAGTTTGTTATCTCTGTTTTGGCATATAATTAAATTTTCTTCAAAGGTGTTTGTGTCTACCGTGAGTATCTGAATGGCTCTGCTTAGTGCATCTACGTGTTGCATTCTGCTTCCTTACCTGTGTTCTAACTTGTAGTCATAATTTTGTAACTCTAACGCCCAGCGGGCAATGCGTGGATTGAGCTCTTTTTTGTTTAGAGTCATAGTTAGCGCGTTGCAGTCTGTCACTATTTTGAAGGGTATGCCTTGCACGTATACTCTAAGCCGTTGTAGTGCATAAATTATCGCTAGTGTCTCCAGTTCAAAGCTGTGGTATTTTGCTTCGGTAATTGTTGTCCGCTTGGAGAAATAGAACACTGGGTGCATTCTGCCATCACCCTTCTTCTGCATTAGAATTGACCCGAAACCTAACGAACTTGCATCGCAATGTAATTCTGTCGGATCTCTGGGATTGTAAAGTGCCAAGATCGGTGCTTCCAACAAATTACTTTTGAGCTGTTCGAAACATTCTAGTTCTATGATACCGAATTCAAACTTCCCGTCTTTTTGACCAAATCATAAAGGGGCTTAACTTTCGTAGAAAATTCTTTTACGAACCGTCTAAAGTAAGAACATAACCCTAAGAAACTCTGCACTTCGTTCGTTTTCGTGGGGACTGGGAACCCTTTTACTGCCTGTAATCCCTTCGTATCTGGTTTAATTCCGTTACCCGATATGGAATAGCCCAGGTACTTAACTTCTGACTGTAAGAATTCGCATTTATCAATCCTTAATTCAAGTTTATTCTCTACCAATCGTCTCATCACTTCTTGTAAAATTTCCATGTGACTATCACTATCTTTTGTTGCTACCATAATATCGTCCATGTATATTATAACTTTGTCTTCCTTTACCATGTCTGCAAAATTTTGTTTGTGAATCTTTGAAACACCGCAGATGCATTTCGTACCCCGAACGGCATCCTCAACCATTCGTATTGTACCATGGGGGTCGTGAACGATGTGTATTTAACTGAATCTTTATGCATAAATACGTGGAAGTATCCATTCTTCAGGTCTAACTTGGTGAAAAGTCTTTTCCCTGACAGTTTATCTAGTAGGTCGTCTATAAGAAGTGTTGGGTAATTGTCCTTTATCATTCCTTTATTAAGTGTGCGATAATTGACGCACAGTCTCAACTCTCCCGAATTCTTTTTTACCAGTACTATAGGCGAAACGTATTCTGACTCACTGGTTCTGATGTAACCTTTTTCTGTGTAATCGTCTATCATTTTCTGTACTTGGGCTTTTTCGCTATACGACAGTCTTCTAGGTGGGCAATGAAACGGTTTTTCGTGTTCGAAATTCAACTTCATTTCCCACTTGGTTTGTGGTAAGTTTTGTCTTTCTGCGTTTACATACGCTGTCCTAAACATGTATTTAAGTCGTCCTGCGAGTTCTTGGCTACAATCTGTCCCTACTTTCAACTCCCAATCGTTTTCTTTGTCTGGATACTGGCTTAGTAGTTCGTTGAAATTGGCTTTTACGCTCTCGCACGTATCGCTGTCTTCCAGACATTCAACCATTGCAGAAAACTCATCCTCTACCTTGCCTCCACTTTCTACTTCATGCTCGTTCTCTTTACCATCCTCATCTTTTACTTCACACTCATATTCTCCTAAACACTCATTCTCTTTTCCACACTCATTTTCTTCTAAACACTCATTTTCTCCTAAACACTCATTCTCTATTCCACACTCAATTTCTTTCTAAACACTCATTTTCTCCTAAACACTCATTTTTTTATTTCTTCTTCGTTATCTGTTTCACGCTTGCTCCTTTCTATACAATTATTTTCTATTTCGCACTTGTTTTTGTCCCACTCTCCTTTTCCTTGCAAATGTCACTTACAATTTTAAATTTGCATAAATTCATAAAATCCCTACCTAACACAGCTTCATAGCCCATCGACTCGTCTGCCACTACTAGTAATTCAAAGTTGATTTGATTTTTGTTAATAATTACAAAACTGGGTATTTTACCAAAGATGTTAAGTCATATTTTTAGTCCAACATAAGCGTAATCCGCATTTTTTATTCAAAATAAATTCAATTTCTCTGTTTTTCTTGTCTTTGTATATATATATATATATATATATTGTATATATATTGTATATATATATATATATATATATATATATATATATATAAACTTAAATCATCTTCTTTGATTTCATTCGAACTTAATCGTGAGCGCTCTTCCGCTTTATTTAGTTTATTTTTCCGACTGGTCCTCTAGACATGATAACTTTATAAAACTTATTGGGCTCCCTGAGTCGATGAGGCAATCTAAGGACAAGCATTTGTTATTGTAATTGCTAATGTATATATTAAATTTGTATATGTAATCGTTATGTACCTTGTTCTTCTTTTCGTCACAGTGTGACACCTGGTGACTCATGCTGCCGCATCCGTAGCACGCTCCTCTTTCGCGCTTGGGCTTGCGGCACTCCCCTGCCACGTGGCCCAAAGAGTTGCAGTTGTAGCAGCGAATGGGTGTTGGCGAGGCTCCAGTGTTTGCCCCTTCAGTTGAACCGTACTTCTTTGGCAGCATGATCTTCTCGAACGCCTTGAGTAGTTGATATGGAGCACCAAAGCACTGCATGTGGGCTTGCCTACGCAGGCCTACATCTGGGATACCTTCGATGACTCCGTCAATAAACTCCTCGTCGTCAATGACTATGCGGGATGCCAGCGACACTTTGGCGTTGAAGTACATTGAGAACTCCTCGTCACGTGCCCATGAACGGGACTCGAACTTGCGACGGAGCAACAGTTTGCTTTCCTTGGGATGGAAAGTGTCTTCCATGACGTTCAACAACTGATCGATTAGCAACGACATGTGCTCCGGACTCGAATGCAGCCACACCAATGCTTGGTCCTTAAGCTTCGACATTAGCAGCATTAGTAGCTTCTCATCCTTCAGTTTGTTCACTTTTGCGATGGCCTTAAACTGCGCGATCCAAGTTGTGACGTCATCGTCGTTTCCAGAAATGTTGCCATGATATGTTGGCAACATGTCTTTGGCAGCATTTAGCAACATGACGCCAGCGTCATTGTTGGCGGCTGGTGTTGTGTTCTCTCCTCTCCCTTCCTTCTCTCTCTCGCTCTGCAGCTTCAGCAGCTCGATTTGCAATTTTAACATTTCAACCTCTGCTCGATATTCGCCGTGGTTGTTGTTGTGCCCAGGCGCTTGCGGTGCTTTTCGTTCTTCTCTTTGCGTTCGCTCTTCGTCGAGTCTTGATCTGCGGCTGCCTCATCTTCCCTCTCGTTCTCGCTTGTTTCGGCTGCCGGTGGTCCCTGTCCCCGCAGCTCTACTGGTATTTCGTTAAGTCTCGCTGCCATGGCGGCTTTGCTTCCACCTTTTGGTAGATTGAGGGACTCCAGCCATCCGCGCAGCTGGGCGGCCGAGAACTCCTCCGTGCCGACCAAGCCCGACATGTTTTTTTCAGCGATGGCGTCTTCGACGGACGAGAAAAGAAAATTTTCGCTATTTTTCACTGGCGGCGGTTGATCCTATCCCACTTCTGAAATTGTAGGCCGTCTAACCCGGGAATTATAGTGACCAATATCGGTGTTTGGGTGCACTGTCTATGTATAAAACACACGGCGATTTGATATAACTCTTTTATCGGATATCTCACTATTGGTATTTCCCGCTGAGTGTATCGACGGTGCGGTAAATACTAATGCGCGCTGTATGCTATTTTAAATACTAATTGAATGCCCTCACTAATTATTACCTTGCTACACTTTGTTATTTCGTTTCAGGTGATTTTAGACAAACACTTCCCGTTATTCCACGTTCGACGTACGCTGATGAAATCAACGCTTGCTTAAAATCATCGTGACTGTGGCGTAATGTTGAATGTGAATTTGAACATGCGCGTTAAAATGCTTCAGGATCCATCCGACGAAAATTTCTCTAAACAACTGTTAGATATTGGCGATGGGAAAGTTTCTGTACTTGAAAAAATGTGGACGTCAATGGGTTAAATTTACAGACACAACAGTTGTTGCCTGGGGACTTGGTGTTATGCAAATCTATCGATGCAGTTTGCGATACCAACGAAACTGTGAATTATCCAATTGATTTTTTAAATTCATTGGATTTGCCAGCCATGCCACCATACCATTTACAATTGAAGGTTGGATCTCCGATCATTCTGCTTCGTATTTCGATTCGGCATACGATTAGTCATTAAAAAACTCATGAGAAACGTTATTGAAGCCATCATTTTGATTGAAAAGTTTTAAGGCGAAAATGTGTTGCTGCCACGAATCCCTATGATTAATACAGATGTGTCAATTGAATTCAAACGCAATCGATTTCCAATTAGATTGGCATTCGCTATGACGATCAATAAGTAAACAAGGCCAGACATTGTCTGTATGCGGCTTAGATTTGGAAACACCATGCTTTTCCCACAGACAACTATATGTGGCATGTTCTCGCGTGGTAGAACCATCCAGTTTGTTTGTGTTGGCTAAAGACGGACTAACCATGAATATTGTACACTCTATTGCGCTGAGAGAATATTCTTTATTGTTAAGTAATCTTATAATTGATAAGAAAATCCCCGCATACTTATAGTAGATAGTTATTTTTATTGAACTGAAAAAATGTTTCATAGAAATAATATACATGGCAAAACAACGTTTGCCGGGTCACCTAGTGTAATCTAAAAACATCGATGTTTGAGAAAAACATCGATGTCTGCAGGCAAAACACTTCAAGCATCGATGTCAACATCGATGTTTCTCCTGGATGGCCATTCTCTATGATTGTGCGTTTTTAATTTTCTCCTATCTTCAAAATTGTGGTTGCCACAGATTTTCGTTGTTTATGGCTGCGGAAGGGGTGGGCCGAAATTTTGAAACATTTTTGTAGCAGTGAGCTATCAACAGTGAGTTCTGCAGTGAAAAATTACAAATAGTTTTGTAACAGTGAGAGCTCGACAGTCAGGTCTAATAGTCTCTGAGATCTGTGGATGCTCCAGATTTTCGTCCTTTGCGGGGGCGGAAGGGGTGGGGCGAAATTTTTGAAACAAACTCGTCAAGGTCCGATATTATAGGAATCTGGATAAAAAATTTGGTTGCTCTAGCTCTTATAGTCTCTGAGATGTAGGCGCTAATGTTTTGCGCTATGCAAAGCCGGCTATGCTACGTGTGTGTGTTAGAGAGAGACAGGGGCGAGAAAAATGAAATTGTTTTCTTCATACTGGCTATAATAATGCTACGATCCAATTCAGATTCTGCAGTCTAGAAGATAAACTCATTCTCTACGATTCTGCGTTTTTGGTTTTCTCGTATCTTTAAAATTGTGGATGCCACAGATTTTCGTCCTTTGTGGGGGCGGAAGTGGGCGGGGCGATCTTTCGAAATACACTTGTAACAGTGACATATCACAGAAGTCTGGATATAAAATGTCGTTGTCTCAGCTCTTATAGTCTTTGAGCACTAGGCGCTCATAGGAACAGACAAACGGACAGACGGACAGACAGACATGGCTAAACCGACTCGGCTATAGATGCTGATCAAGAATATATATACTTTATTACGTCCGAAACGCTTCCTTCTGGACGTTACACACATCCACTTTTACCACAAATTGTATATATCCCTATACTCATTTTGAGTATCGGGTATAAAGGAATCCCCTTAAATTTCCACAAAAAGGGAATTCCCTAAATTTTGGCTATCTACACTATACTGACTCTATACTCTATACTCTATACTGACTAAGTATCGGGTATAAATGTAGAGTTGCGGTCGCCGCAGTAACTCACAACGTTCCCCCTCGTTTGCAATAGAAATGTGTTAGCATTTTGTGAACTATCAATGCAATCAGACGTGCTTGGTAAAGACATTTTTTATACGCAAAATTGTTTTTCCAACATTTCCTAATTTTTCCCTAATTTTAACAGGTTTTAGAGATAAGGAACCTATTCCAATCACCTATTTTTGCATATGATCAATGTCTTTTTACACGGTTTTTTTTTTTTACACGGTTTCTGGTCTAATGAGCTCGTGAGGTGGCTCAAAGGGGCCTAGCTGAGGCCACCGGACGGGTCGCAGGTTGCGGATAGCGAACGACCTACCTATATACAGGTCATATAGGTAGGTCAGCTGCGAATAAGCGGACATCCCTAGGAGAGTAGCGAAAATAAGCAGCCCCCTGACAGCCAGCGGGTATTCGCGAAGTAGCAACACTGACGATGCGCTTGTGGTGCCGCCTCGTATAAGTGAGCTCACACACTAATTTATCTCTACACACTACCTACACACATCCAACCCCCACATTCAGCTCACACCGGGCCGGACTAAGAGTGTTATTCGACCCGTGCCGAGTCAGCCTAGCTGGGGGGCCCGGTATATAAAAACCAGCCCAGTCGTTAACGGAGAGCTCAGGGACTTGGCAGCCCCTGTTCTAAGTATGCCTTATCCGGGCAACGTGGATCTCTGCCCGGACGTACCCCTTCTCTGCAGCTCGTGGGAAAAGAATGGAAGATTTAAAACAAAACAAAAATGAGTCTGGCACTCCCCAAATGCCAACAGGAGCAATCCCAAACAGGGGAAGGCAGCGGCCCAAAGGCCTGGCCCAACCCGCAAACCAGCAATGAAAACCTGCGCGGCGGAAGATGCTAGGGGAGAGCGCAAGGGGTCCCATCCCGGTTTCGGGGTGGGTGGGTGAATTGGCTCCCAAACCGATACCTTGGCAGAGTGGCTATGCAATCCTGCGGCTGCTCTGCCTGCTGGTAAAGTGGCGGGTGATGAGTCACCATCTACTAATGTCCAAAGCCAAACCATTTACATATGCCGATAGAAGGAGGCTGGCAATATACCCGTCGGCAGAACGCAAGCCAGATGTCCAGCCCAACGGACAAATGGATAAAGAAGGTTAGTGGGCCTCGAAGGTGCTGCCCGAACTTTGGCAAGGAAGCACCGAAGAAGGAAGCCCTCAGCCAAAGAGGCAGCGCTTGCAAGAAACTCCTGGGCCAACACCGAAGCGCTCCAGGTACTGCCTAACACATCGTTCGCGCAGATTGCCAGAGAAAGGACGCTGATTGGCGTCCTGGACAAAGGCAGCGCGGACTCCCGAATCCCTAAGAACCAGTGGAAGTGGGTGGAAGCGGCACTGGCCGACCGCATGCTGCTGGAGTTTGTTGGAAAAGCCTGACCCCCGTCTGCAAAGACATGGGCTAGTACCAGGGGCTGCATAAAAATCGTAGCCTGTGAAGACGAGCGCCCGTACAGCTGTACAAAGCAGCGGTAGCGCAAGTCGGGGAAGTCTACCCAGGGGCGAAGCTCGTCGCTGTAGACTGGGCGAAGTGCCCAGTAGACCAAGGGGCGAGTTCTGGGTGCCCGCCTCCATGAAGGAGCCGGAACGCATCCTAAAATGCTGCAAAGATGCAACCCCCACCTCCCAACATCGGACTGGAAGGTGGTCAAAGTTGAGACGACACAGGGCCCCACAAACCAGGCGGTGGTCGTCCTCAACAAAAGTCGCTGGCCCCGATTGAGGCTGCCAAAGGCAGAGCTCAATTTTGGGTTCAACTCGGTGACCGTAAAGGTCTAAAAGTTGGATGCAGCGGCCGGGGCGTCCTGTCGACAAGCCAGTCGAGCAGGACGCTGCCTCGAGATCGAAGCACCCGACGATCACACAGAGACAGACCCAGAGGGCTACTCCACCGATGGCACGCTGAGATGCGACTTGAGGCGATGTGTTGCCACGAGGAAGTCGAGGACGATCCAGATGCCGATATTACAGTGGTGGAGAACACTAAGGATGTCCTTATGAGGGCTCCTTCAGATCAATCTCCACCACTGTAAAGCAGCATCCGCTGCTCTTATACTCCGCCCTCGAAGAGAGCGGAGCAGACGTAGCCCTGATCCAGGAACCTTGGATAGTGGGAGACAAAGGTTTGGACTAGTCGAAGAATTACAAGATAATTGTAGCTCAACATGAAGGTAAAACCCGCACCTGCATTCTCGCCAGAAAGCACCTTAATATCTTTCTGCTCCATAATTATAGCGATAGCGACAACACGGCAGCAAGCCTAGAGCTGAAAGGGACACATCTAAGGCTGATGTCGTCCTACATGGCCCATGAGGAAAAACGATCCTCCCAACGACCTTGTTCGCTAACTAGCCAGCGACAGCGAGAGGGTCGGACATAGAACCTATTAATAGGTTGCGATGCCAACGCTCACCACACTCAGTGGGGAGCTCGAACACAAATGTAAAGGGGGTGAGTCACTTTTCAGCTTCATTCTTAACTCTCAAATCTATTTATTTGTAATCAGGGACAACGACCCCACTTTTATAAATTAAAATCGACAGGAGGTTATTGACTCACCTGAGTCTCACCTGGTTAGACATAGCCGTTAAAGTCCGCGATGACCACTCTTTCTCTGGACCACAGATACATCGAGACTCACACTATCCCTCTAGTGTCCGTTCGGCGCGGACTATATTAATCCCAGGAAAGCCAACTGGGTAAATATAGCTCTGCATCCCTATATTCTACTCTCCAGCACCAATATTGCCCAGACAATAAAAGACGACTCTAGGATCGCCTAGTGAACAGGTTCATACAGTAGGCAAACAAAATTCGGTTCTGGGGTTCGAAAACATCTATAAAAAAACATGTAATCGATCGAGCCATTTCGGAGAAGTTCAATAACAAACATTGTAGCCCGAGAATTTAATATATTTGAGCAATGCCAATAAGATGCAGAGTGGCCAATTTAAGTCGTCAAACGATCAAGTCTATCACCATGCGAGATATAAGAATACGAATTTCAGGTGAACAAATCCAAGAAAACAATGCAGATGAGCGTGTGAGCATGGCGCAGTTACGTGAATCACAATCGCAAGAGGCCCGAGATGAACGAAATCAACGGAGAGCAGCGCGCAGATATATAGTCGCCAGACGTAGAGGAATTGACTAACAACGCCAACAATTTCATCGAGCATTTACATAAAATTTATTTCTTCGACTAGCATTCCAGTATGAGCCTGATGTTGAATATTATGCTCATTCTAAAGAAGTTATTGGTACTTTGGAAAGGAATGCCCGCATTGTCATGCACTCAAATTAAACGAGGGGAACGTTGTGAGTTGCTGCGCGACGCAACTCTACATTTATACCCGATACATAGTCAGTATGCATTCATTAAACGACAAAGAATGCGTGCGAGAGAGACAGAAAATCAGTCAGAACGTGTCGACGGGCGCTGCGTAGCCACTGCAAATTGATTTGTTACTTTTGGCTATAATAATAATCCGATCTGATTCGGATTTGGCAAGATTCGGCAATCTGGTAGATATGGCCATTCTCTATGATTGTGCCTTTTAATTTTCTCCTATCTTCAAAATTGTGGTTGCCACAGATTTTCGTTGTTTATGGCTGCGGAAGGGGGTGGGCCGAAATTTTGAAACACACTTGTAGCAGTGAGCTATCAACAGTGAGTTCTGCAGTGAAAAATTACAAATAGTTTTGTAACAGTGAGAGCTCGACAGTCAGGTCTAATAGTCTCTGAGATCTGTGGATGCTCCAGATTTTCGTCCTTTGCGGGGCGGAAGGGGTGTGAAATTTTGAAACAAACCTGTCAAGGTCCGATATTATAGGAATGTGGATACAAGATTTGGTTACTCTAGCTCTTATAGTCTCTGAGATCTAGGCGCTAATCTTTTGCGCTAAGCAAAGCCGGCTATGATACGTGTGTGTTAGAGAGAGACAGGGCGAGAAAAATGAAATTGTTTTCTTCATTCTGGCTATAATAATAATACGATCTGATTCAGATTCTGCAGTCTAGAAGATAAATTCATTCTCTACGATTCTGCGTTTTGGTTTTCTCGTATCTTTAAAATTGTGGATGCCACAGATTTTCGTCCTTTGTGGGGGCGGAAGTGGGCGGGGCGATGTTTTGAAATATACTTGTAACAGTGACATATCACAGAAGTCTGGATACAAAATGTCGTTGCTCTAGCTCTTATAGTCTTTGAGCAATAGGCGCTAATAGGGACGGACGGACGGACGGACGGACGGACGGACGGACGGACGGACGGACGAGAACGGACAGACGGACGGACGGACAGACAGACATGGCTCAATCGACTCGGCTATTGATGCTGATCAAGAATATATATACTTTATGGGGTCGGAAACGCTTCCTTCTGGACGTTACACACATCCATTTTCACCACAAATCTAATATACCCCAATACTCATTTTGAGTATCGGGTATAAAAATTAGCCAGTTGGGATGTGTTGCTCATCAGGAAAAGTACAAATAACCGAAATTGAAACACCACCTGAACCATTGCACGGTTTACTTATCGGTACAGATCCAGATTCTAGCATGTTTTGAAGTCAATTCGCACATTCAATTCATGTTTCCAAATGACATCATTTGGAGCAACAGAAATAGTTAACAATATTGCTGCACATGGTCAACAATTTAATTAAACGATCAAAATAAAGGGCTAAGTTTGTCACAAAGTGGGCTCATTGCTGCCAATGCCAAACGAATCTCATAAATTTTTACAAATATACTTTATGGGTGGCGGGACTCGAACTTGCACTCGCCAATCGCGTGGATGCACTTTGCGATCATAATCTTATAATCTCAATTCACATTTTTCCAGGCGTATCGTCAGCGGGCTGGATGCTCTGTTAAATGAGCACAATGAATTATTGTGAATTATTGAAACTACAAAGTGACAATCCCGCTATTGTCATCAATCCGGATAGAACACCAGCTGGAGAGCATATACGTAGATTCAATGCACCTGTTGTTGACGACGTTGCTGGAATCATGGTTGGCGACCGTACAGTATTATTACAGGAGCCGAAACAAATAACAACGTTAGCTCGACGGATTTTTCGTATAGTTTGATGATTAGATGCGGCCGAGAAAATATCATTTTACGATGTCGTGAGCTTTGCAACAATTTATGGTCGACATGTATGTGAAGATAGAGAGTGAACGACTACGATTCATGCGATATGATCAACAGAAGCTGCGTGTGGAAGAATATATTCACTTGCGAGATGTTATTGCGAACAACGCTGACACTGCCGAAATTGGTAATTCTTTTATCTTACCATCATCGTACGTAGGTAGTCCACGTCACATGCAAGAATACACACAGGATGCTTTGACTTTCGTGCGTGAATATGGACGACCGTGTCTTTTCATTACTTTTACATGTAATCCAAAATGGCAGGAAATTACAGCGTTGCTATTACCAGGACAAAATGCAATACATCGTCATAACATAACAGCAAGTGTGTTTAAACAAAAATTAAAGTCTTTAATCAGCTTTATTACGAAATTGCATGTATTTGGCCCCACATGTTGTTGGATGTATTCAGTTGAGTGGCAGTTGAGTACCTCATGCTCACATGTAAATTTGGTTCGTCGACAAAATACGTGCTGAAGACATCGATTGTTTGATTTCTGCAGAGATTCCAAATCCGTCCACTGATCAATTACTATTTGATATTGTTACAACAAGCATGATTCATGGTCCGTGCGGAAATCTAAAGCGTTCATCACCTTGCATGGTAGACGGAAAATGTACAAAGTCTTTTCCTAAAGATTTCACAAACGATGCGGTCACATATGTTGACGGATATCCAATATATCGTCGAAGAAGTACCGAAAATGGCGGACAATCGTTCATTAAAGCTATCAGTAACGCAGACATCGACATTGACAATCGTTGGGTGGTACCATATTCACCTCTGCTGAGCAAAACATTCAATGCTCATATTAATGTTGAGTCATGCAGTTCGGTGAAGAGTATCAAATATATTTGCAAGTATGTGAATAAAGTGATATGGCTGTATTTAGAATTAAAAATTCTAATGTAAAATGCTCCTCCGGTGAATCAAAATGATGAAATTACGAATTACCAAATTGGCCGGTATATCAGTTCCAATGAAGCTGGCGTATTTTCGGTTTCCCAATTCATGAACTGGATCCAGCAGTTATACATCTAGCTGTAAATCTTGAAAACGGCCGGCGTATATTTCACGGACGATGGAAACGGTTCCACCACCAAAACTACGCTCACCGAATTTTTGAACTGGTGGTGCCTTCGCACAAAACTACTCTATTCTGAAGTTCCACGATATTTTACATGGGCTCAATCGAAAAATGGATGCCCCGCAAGCAAGGGACACCAGTTGATGCGTGCCCCGGTTTATTTAAACAAACAGTTTGGGCTGTGTATATACAGTCAATCCAAGGCAGACTGAATGCTTTTATCTGCGACTGTTGTTGGTGAATGTCACCGGACCATTGTCATTTCAAGATATACGCAAGGTAGATGGACAACAGTATCCAACGTATAAAGATGCATGCCTTGCACTAGGCTTGCTAGAAGACTACAATCATTGGGACAGTATGCTTGCTGAAGCAGCATTAAACTGCACATGAACACAAATTCGTCTACTATTTGCTATAGTACTGACTACATGTTTCCCGGCCCGAGCACAAATGTTGTGGGATAATGGTAAGATTCAATAACTGATGGTATATTGTATCGACAGAAGGTGCAACGATCAAACGATATCGTCTAGTGATGAAATGCTATCGAGGATCATTGCATTGGATATTGCGGAATTTAATTAACTAGTCATTTCGGCCTAAGCTCACCGAATAGAAGTGCATCTGATTTATTCAACACAGATATGAATCGTGAACTACAGTACGATAACAATGTAGAAATGGCAGGCATTGTTAGTCGCAATGTTCCACTACTAAATGATGAATAAAAAGTTATTTACGGCCGCATTATGCTGGCAGTTTCCGGCAGTTTTCTTGATGCACCAGGTGGAACTGTCAAAACGTTCCTCCTTATTTCGCAATTGCCGAGATACGATCAAAAATGACATCGCATTGGCCGTTGCATCTTCTGGCATTGCTTTATTAGATAGAGACAGAAAGTTTATGCATGCAGCAAAATAAAACGAGGGGGAACGTTATGAGCTGCTGCCGCGACCGCAACTCTACATTTATACCCGCCCGATACATAGCCACATGGAACAGGCGTCCGAGAGAGACAGAATTTAGAACGTGTCACGGCGCTGCGTAAACAACTGGAAAAATAATCCAATCTGCGGATTAGGCAAGATTCGGCAACTGGGTAGATATGGCCATTCTCTATAATTGTGCGTCCTATCTTCAAAATCGGGTTGCCACAATTTTCGTTGTTTATGGCTGCGGAAGGGGTGGGCCGAAATTTTGAAAGGCATTGTGGCAGGAGCGGCAACAGTGAGTTTGCAGTGAAAAATTACAAATAGTTTTTTAAAAACAGGAGCCTGACAGTCAGGTCTAATTAGTTCTGGAAATCTGTGGCTTGCTTAAATTTTCGGGCTGTCCTTTTGCGGGGGCGGAAGGGGTGTGGCGAAATTTGAACAAAACTCCGTCAAGGTCCGATATCACAGGAATGTGGTTGCTCTAGCTCTTATAGTCTCTGGAGATATAGGCCGAAACTTGCTGCCAAACAACTGTTAATAGATATGATGGAACGTGTGTTAGAAAAAGACAGGATGCAGAAAAAATGAAATTGTTTTCTGCACTATTCTGGCTCGCAAACCGATACGATCCATCCAGATTACAGCAGTCTAGAAGATATGGTTTATCTACGAATCGACGTTTATTGCCTTTAATGCATCTTTAAAATTTAATTCGTCGAAGGAGATTTATTGTTGGGGCGGAAGTGGGCGGGGCGAAGTTTTGAAATACACTTGTAAATTTACATAAAACAGAAGTCTTAATATTAAGTCCCGTTGTTTCTTGCAGTCGTGCCGGTGCATTGAGCACTTCCTGCTGAATAGGGATGGCGTAGACGGACGGTGTTATGTTGACAGGAGCTGATGGCCTAACACGACTCGGCTATTGATGCTGGATCTGGAAACATATATATACTTTAAGGGGTCGGAAACGCGTGTGTTCTATTACGCGACAGATCCACTTTACCACAAATCTAATATGAAGGTGTTTACTCATTTTGACCCGCGGGTATAAAAACAATCGTCTGCGGCACTCGTGATGATCAAATTTAAATAACTATCTGGGATGAACAAATATGGCACACAAACATTCGCTTAGGGCATTGGCCGGGCATTAAAGGATTTTAAAAAAACGATTAACTGTTTATGGCACTTCTGTAGGCCACAAACCCGGAATTGTAGTGACTAATATCGGTGTGTGGCCCATGCTTAAAACACACGCCCGGCGATTTGATATCCCTTTTTGAAGTTGCCCGTCGCTCAACTGGTGGAGGAATTTACAGGCTCAGCACCCTTTATGCTCGGTGTTTCGGTATCCGATATTCACTATTGCAATGGGCCGCCGAGTTTATCGATTCTGATACGGTGAACCATTTTATGACGGCTGTATGCTGATTTTAATTACCAGTTGCGTCCCTCAAATTATTACCTATACAATTCAGCCGTCGAAACTTGAGTGCTCCTGAACTCGTTTGATTTAAGTTAGTTTCTAGATCGATTGATTTATTACAGTTGAGGTGGGGTTTACTGATTCCTCGTCTAAGTTTACGCCATTACAATATTTCCTTCATTTGGAGTCCCTACCGACATTTGCAGAATTACCATTTTCAATCCACGGCTTCATATCCGACACCGTTACAAACTCCTTTATACGGGATCCTTTGATTGTTGAAAGTGAAGGACATGCCGTTGTAGCAATCGGACCTGAATCATTTTTGCAACCTTGTACTTAATCTAAGGAAATTTGAACCAAAGTGGATAAGCTATTTTTGAAAACCCTTATATTATGTCGAAATGCCAGTTACGATAACATTGGTGAGAGAGCTGATTAGAGAACGTACACCAAGTGGCTCCCATGGTTTGAATATGACTTGTTTGATTAAGACTGTATTTTTTCCTGATGGTGAGCATGAGATTGCTTAGTTCGATGTCAAGATCCCTTGTTGCCCGTTGCCAGCAAGGTCTCGACAGGTGAGCTTTTAGTAAATTTGAAACCTTTCCTTTTGTACTGACCCCAAACAACATCTCTAGTCGGGTGTTCATTATTTGTTCCTGAACTTAGAATTTATCGCGTTATCTGCCTGTTATTATTCATATCCCAATGTAATCCTCGTTTATCCGTATCAACTAAGTCGTCCGCGTCATGGGTCCCAAAAATCTGTTAAGACCTTAGGAGCCCTGCCCGTTGGCCTGTGGCGACCCTGTTGCATCTTAATCGTGTTTAACATATTTCGTTCCAAGAATTCTTCAAACTCTTTGTAGTGAAACATGTGCGACTGTGGAAACATGCATCTCGGTCAAATTTATGGTCTCAAAATAATCTTTCATTGTAATCCGCTTCCTTTGTGCTAATGGTTTTGGTCGTATAAAGTCATACGAATTTCGCCGTCCAATCATTACTACTAAAACATGTTTGTTGGCCCTGTTTTGTCGAGCGTGGCCCAAATGGCCTGATAAGTACCACCGAATGTGAAACACCCTTTGGAATGAAAGAAAAACCCTTTGGCTTTTCTGTGTTTCGAGTCTCTAAGTATGCATTTTGGTATTACAGTAAAAAATAGTCGCTGGAGGAACGCTCACGTTTGAGACATAGGGGCATTACCTAAGCGTTGTCTTTGTTCATACCGACCTCCCCTAGTTCATCGTGGTAATTTATAGAGTACGGCCTTCCACCACCGTCGGCACGCAGAACGGATAGTATTGTTAACTTTTTTTCTGCATATTATTGGTTTCTCATCTAATAATGTTTGCGGTTCTGATTTCTAAAACGTTTGTTCTGACGCCCATCAGGTTGTTATCTCTGTTTTGGCATATAACTGGCTTTCCGTACCCCGTGTTTGTGTCTACGCGTGAGTATCTGAATGGCTGCTTAGTGCATCTACGTTGCATTTGTTCTTTACCTGTGTACTAACTTGTAGTCATAATTTTGTAACTCTAACGCCCAGCGGGCAAAGGTCGACTGAGCTCGCTTAGATTCATATAGTTATCTTGAGGCATCTCACGATTTCCAACAGAGTACTTTGCACGTATTCAACTTGGCCGTTGAAGGCATAAATTATCGCTAGTGTCTCCAGTTCAAATGTGGGCTTCGGAAATTGTGTCCGCAGAAATAGAACCTGATGGTTTCTGCCATCAGCGATGGTTCATTGTGCAATATATTTGACCTGTCCCAACGAGCTTGCATCGAAATGTAATTCTATCGCAAGAGTGTGATTTTATATCCGCAATCGTGCTTCCAACGGTTGTACGATGGCAAATTTCGAGAATTTAGTTCTACGCATACCGAATTCAAACTTCCTATCTTTTGAAAAAAATGTCGAAGGGCTTAATTTCGTCCAGAAAAACGACGAACTGGCGTTGGTAAGAACCTAACCCTTTTTGATGCCTATCGTTCGTTTGCTCTAGACTGGGAACCTTTTAATTCATGAATCCCTTCGTATCTGGTTTAATCTCCGTTTTGGGAAATAGCAAATCGGCCCAGGTGTTTAACTTTGACTGAAGAATTCTATGTGCCTGATTGTGTTCGATTGTGCTTATTCTCTACCAATCGTTTCATTTTCATTGAAACCCTCCATGTGACTATCACTATTTTTGTTGCTACGGTGAATATCGTCCATGTATATTATAACTTTGCTGAATGCACTAGAGTCGGAAAAACACAGGATTTTGTTTGTGAATCTAGGAAACACCGCAGGTCTTCACGACCCCAGTGAGCGCATCAACCATTCGTATTGTACCATGGGGTGTGAACGTTTTGTATTTAAAAGAATAAACATGCTGCTTTACGTGGAAATCCATTCTAGGACGGTTTAACTTGGTGAAAACTTTTCCTGACAGGTTTATCTAGTAGGCCGTCTATAAGAAGTGTTGCAAAAGACCTTTTATCATTGTGTATTGTCGCTGCGTCAGATTGACGCACAGTCTCAACTCTTGATGTTTTGTCCAGTACTATGCGGCGAAACGTTTTGCCTGGCTTATGGTTCTGATGGCACCTTTTCTGTGTAATCGTGCCTTCCAGCGTTTTATTTTAGATTTTTTAGGCTTTTTCGAAACCGCATACGGGAGTGGCTGGTGGTCAATGAAACGGTTTCCGTGACTCCGTAAATGTAGTGACGAAGCTCATTTCCCACTTGGTTTGCTAAAGTCTTGTTCATTGGTGCGTTTACATACGCTGTCCGTAAACATGTATTTAAGTCGTATTGGGCGGCCTTTGGAAACAATCTGCCCCGATGCCATAGGCAGAGGCGTCGGTCGTTGTGGTCGAACGGTTTTTGTTGAAATTGGGTACATCAATATTACGTTTTCTGATGCCAGACATTCCTTAATTTCTGAAAGGCTCATCCTCTACCTTCGCCTCAAAATGATAGTGGTTTTTTATTTGTATTTGCTCATCCCCATTTTCCCTTCAAAAATATTCAGAAAACGGTCGGGTAATTGACGCGACACTCATTTCTTCACAGCCCTAGTTTGCCTAAAACCCATGCCCTATTCCGCTTGAGTTTGGCGCTGGCCCGCTTTTCCTAAACACTCATTTCCATGGCCCTGGCGTTATTTTTCACGCTTGCCCTCCTTTCTATACAATTATTTTCTATTTCGCACTTGTTAGAGTCGGTCTGCAGATCTTCGGTCTTGCAAATGTCACTTGCTGTTTTAATGTTTGCTTAAATTGAAAAATCCCGTCTAACACGTCTCCATATTCATCGAATGCCTGCTGCGACCGCATTATGGTTGATTTGTTTTTGTTAATAATGACAAAGCTGCTTCAATTTCGTCAAAGATTCCGTTAAGGTTTGTTTTAGTCCAACATGTGGTGGCCAGTTTTTATTCAAAATAATTCATGAGTTTTGTCGGAATTTGAATATATATATATTCAAAATATATTGTATATATATTGTATATATTGAAAGATATATATATATATATATTTATATAAACTTAAATTTTATTCCCTGATGATGCTATCCGCCACTTAATCGTGAGCCCTCATAGGGCTTTATGAAGTTTATTTTTTTATGGGCCGCTAGACATGCCGCCTGGATAAAGCTTCTATTGGGCCCCTGTTTGCCGTCGAAATCTGGGACAAGCATTTGTTATGTCCAATGGCTAATCACACTGACATCGGTATATTAATCGTTATTCTTATACGCTTCAACTTTCGTCACAGTGTGACACCTGGTGCTCAACTGAGCAATCCGGTAGTAATTGCTGTAACCTGCGCTTGAACCGCGAGGCCTGATTTGCCACGTGGCCCAAAGAGTTGCTGCGAAAGTTGCCGGATCCATGTTGGCGAGGGAACGTGTTTAATTTTCAGTCAAACGGAGGCCACTTTGGCAGCATGAAACCATCGTCGCTATCGATTGTTCTTGCTTGCTATCCCCTGGGTCTTGCAGGTCCCCACGCAGGCCGACATCTGGGTTATCGGACTCCGTCAATAAACTTGAGGTCGTTATTGAACTTTCGGATGCTATCGCCCATTAGCCGTTCTTATTTTATTGATTTCTTTTTTTTAATGTCCATGAACGGGATTCGAACTATCCTCGGACCAACAGTTTATTTTATTTGGGATGGGTCGCGATTACCATGACGTTGAATAAAATTTTAGCAAAATGTGCTCCTTACATGAATGCAGCGGTTTATACCGTGTTGGTCCTTGACTTCCGACATTAGCAGCATTAGTTTCCTTTCATCCTTCATTTGTTCCTTTTGCGATGGCCTTAAACTGCGAGGATCCAAGTTGTGACGTCATGTTGGTTTTAGATTTTTTGCCATGAGGGATTGGCAACATGCCTCTTTCTTCCTTTTAGTAACATGATGCCAGCGCGATGGTTGGCCCCTGGTGCTCTTCCGGGTGTGGTTTTTTTTACCTTCTCTCTCTCGGATTGCCCTTCCAGCTTGTTGTTTTGTTTTTGAACATTTCAACCTCTCTTCAGCCTATTCGCCGTTGTAGATGTTGCCCAGGCCTTGCGGTGCTTTTGGTTCACCCCGTCAGCTCCTTCGTCGGTCTCTGATCTATTTATTTCTGCCCTTCCTTGTTGTTTGTTACACTTGCGGTGGTTGTCCCCGCTAATTTAGTGGTATTTCGTTAAGTCTCGCTGCCATGGCGGCTTTGTTTCCACCTTTTTATTGAGGGTTAAGCCATCCGGCGCAGCTGGGCGGCTGAATTTTTCTAAATGCCGACCACGCGTTGGATGTTTTTTCCGATGGCGTCTTCGCCGGGATCGAGAAAGAAAAATCGATTTTTCACTGGCGGCATTTATTATTTATGAAATTGTAGGCCGTCGAACCCGAGATTTATTGTGACCAATATCGTTGGAGGTCTAAGTCTATGTATAAAAACACATAAATTTGATAAACTCTTTTATCCGATATTCACTATTGGTATTGCCGGCTGAGCAGTCGCCGGTGCATTAAATGCTGACATGGCACTGTATGCTATTTTAAATACCAATTGAATGCGCACTAATTACGTTCCACGGCCCCACTTTGTTGTTCGTTTCAGGTGATTTTAGACCGTCAACGCCAGTAATTCCTCGTGTTCGGATTATCGCTGATGAGGTCAACGCTGTATTTGGTTCATATGAAGGTGGTTTAATGTTGAATGTGAGGTCGAGAACCAATGCAGCGTTAAAGGGGTATCCGGCTGATCCGACGAAAACTTATACAAACAATATGAAAAGATAATTTGCGATGGGAAAGCGTTTTTGGCTTGAAAAAAATGTGGACGTCAATGGGTTAAATTTAAAGATACAACAGTTGTTGCCTGGGGACTTGGTGTTATACAAATCTATCGATGCAGTTTGTGATACAACGAAACTGTGAATTATCCAATTGATTTTTAAATTCATTGGATTTTAAGCAGCCATGCCACCCACACCATTTACAATTGAAGGTTGATCTCCGATCATTCTGCTTCGTATTTCGATTAATGGCATACGATTAGTCATTAAAAACTCATGAGAAACGTTAGTGAAGCCATCATTTTGATTGAAAAGTTTTAAGGCGAAAAATGTGTTGCTGCTAATGAACTCCTATGATTAATACAGATGTGTCAATTGAATTCAAAACGCACCGATTTCCACTAGATTGGCATTCGCTATGACGATCAATAAGTCCAAGGCCAGACATTGTCTGTATGCGGCTGATTTGAAACACCATGCTTTCTCCCACAGACAACTATATATGTGGCATGTTCTCGCGTGGTAGAACCATCCAGTTTGTTTGTGTTGGCTAAAGACGGACTAACCATGAATATTGTACACTCTATTGCGCTGAGAGAATATTCTTTATTGTTAAGTAATCTTATAATTGAGCAAGAAAATCCCGCATACTCTATAGTAGATAGTTGGCTTTTATTGAACTGAAAATGTTTCCATAGAAATAATATACATGGCAAAAACAACGTTTGCCGGGTCACCTAGTAATCTAAAAACATCGATGTTTGAGAAAACATCGATGTCTGCAGTAACACGCTTACCGATGTCAACATCGATGTTTCTCCATAAGGCGGCGATCAACCACCACGAACTTGTTAGAGTTTACCTCTTTCATTATTAAAGGCTATCAAGATAACTTACAGACGGATGTAATTTGCTACCGACTTCAGTAAAGCATCTGACTCTGTAAAACCATTCCCTTCTAGCACACAGAAACTTGACCACAGGGTTTCAACCTCCTGAGATGGATTTCTAGCTACCTTTGTTCCAGGTCTCAAAGATCCCTCTTCAAAACTCCTCTTCACCAGTAAAGGTTTCTTCGGGAGTACCACAGGGCAGCCATCTAGGCCCCTTTACTCTTGACACTCTTTATTAATGACTGCCTTCGGTAATAACATACTCTCGAGTAATTATGTATGCGGATGATGTTAAACTCTGTGTCCAGTATAAGGACATTTCATTTCATTCTCTTGCAATCCGATCTCAATAACTTTCAGTCATGGTGCTAAAAGTAAACTTTGTTACACCTTAATGCCTCGAAATGCAAAGTAATGACATTTCATCGTTCTAGCCCCTTTGTTGGCTACCTATACCCTATGTGGCGGTTCTCTCTTGAGAGAATTGCCTGGTGAATGATCTTGGTGTTTTATTAGACGCAAAGTTAAAGTTTTCCGAACAAATTTACCATGGTAAATAAGGCCATGGGCGTGATTATTTGTAAAGAGGTGGTCAAAAAGAATTGACGACCCCCTATATCACAAAGACTCTCTATATCGCTGGTTCGTCCTGATCTTAGAATACGGCCCTGTGTATGGTGTCCTCAGTACAAAGTACACCACCAGGAACGTATAGAATCAATACAGAAAAACTTGTTACTCTTTGCTTTGCGGGGCTTCTTAACTGGGATGCGGGTGTAAGACTCCCATCTTACTCTAGTAGACTACTATTAGTAAACCTCCCATCCTTAGTTAACCGTAGAAAAATGCTTTGGTGTGATATTTATGCACAACTTGATCCAGGGGTGACATAGACAGCCCTGATCTGTTGAGCCGCATAAACTTCACGATTCCTATTAGACCGACTAGAAATTTTATACCGTTGTTCCTTTTCCCACTTTGTAGATCGAATTATTCCTTACGAACCGTTTAGGGTTGGCGCTCGGATTATAATTCCCCTCTACCTTAATATATCCATCACTAATTCTTCCTTTTATTAAATTACTAATCCTTACAAACCTTTCTAGTAATTAGGTAATTGTAGAGGCATTCGTATTTTGATTGCATGCTTAGTTTCTTAGTAGGTTAGGTTAACCCGGACTGACCTCAGCGGGGCCACGCATAGGCCCAATATGGCCCCTTGGTTATCGGATAGGGGGTGTATGAACCGTCGCGGGAGTGTTTATGTGGTTTTAAAGTCCCCGAGAATCGAGGTGTTTTTTAGCATAGGCCAGCAGTTCCTGTGGCGTCACTTTTTGGAGGCATCTTCCAGTGAAGCCAGCACTGGGGCCCAGGTATCTCCTCCTGCCCTTGAGAGTTTTAGCCGGACAGTTGCAGATGAGATGTTCCAGGGTTTCCCGATAGCCCCAGGTTCATCATCACATTTCTACAACTGTCTCTGTTGGTGATGCCTAGCTTTGCTGCATGTGCAGCAGCCAGACAGTGACCTGGGCATTCCCACTAGCAGTCTACAGTCCTTTCGTGGTAGGTTGCAGTAGGTAGTGGCTAAGTTTCTCGTTCGCTCCTTGCACATTATCTTCGAGGTTCTGCGGGTGGTGGTACTCCTCCAACCTGCTATCAGTCTGTGTTCTAGCCTGCTCTTCAGATCGCCTTGCAGCATTCTGGGGAGACAGGCACGTTCTCGGTTCTCCTATTCTCTCCAGCCCGACGCCTTCCTTAGCTGGGGTACGTCCGCCGCTTCGTTTCCTTCGATGCCCTGGTGGCTGGAACCCAATGAATCCGCACTGTCTTTGTCGTGCTTGGGATGTCTAATGCCTCCTGCTCGCCCAAGACACTTCTGAAACGGGACTGCGGACGACTGCATGGATCTTATCGCCGCTTGGCTGTCGACGAATAGGCTGACCGCATCGTGTGCTCGTTCTGCAATGGTGAGAGCGACTCCGCTACTTTCCTGATGGCAAAACTTCTGCCTGGAATAAATATGCTGCATTGGTCCGGTAGCTATACGACAGCCTTATCTCAGGGTCTGTACAGTATAGGCCCGCTCCCTCCCTCCGTCCATCTTGAGCCGTCTGTGTATATATTGAGTGCTCCCAGTTCGGTCCCTTCCAATTTTTCTTCGGGTCCCAAAGATGTGGTTGTTTGACGTCAAGGCAAGTTTGGGGGGTCATGTAATCAGTTGATCTGGTCATTTCCTGCCGATTGACTGCTCACTTCCGTATCTTGTGGCGATAGATTTCCTGATGCTGGGAGGCGTTGTGCTGCCTTTCCCGCAATCAGGCGAGCGTGAATGTCCAGGGGTCGATTCCGAGCCAGTTCGAGTGCTTTGTTGGGGTTGACCTCAGCGCCCCTGTAATACAGGAGCAGAGCCTGTCGCCGAGTCTTTTCCATAACGACCAATGGTATGTCTCTTTTCAGTAGCCTGCCACCACACCAAGGCTCCATACAGCAGAGTTGGTCGCACCACCGAGATGTAGATCCAGTGCATTAGAGCAGGTGACAGGCCCCATGTGCTGCTGGAGCATCTTTCTTTGGATGCATAAAAGCGCAATGGTAGCTTCTTCACCCTTTCCACTACATTGAATCAATGCCAGCTTGCTGTCCAGTACTGTGCCTAGGTATTTCACCTGTGATTTTTGGAGTCAATTTTGGTCAATTTTGGGGGTCCATATCGGTACCTTGTACCTCTTGGTAAAGAGGATGAGGTCCGTCTTGTCCGCGTTGATACTGAGTCCTACCTCTTCGCCCACTCTCACGTATCTCCCCCTGAGTGTACGTTCCATTAAGGAGCTGAGGGTCGATGGACATACAACCCGTAATAAGTATGCTTTATGTCGTCTGCATAAGCTGTTATCTTTGGGGCCTTCCTCAAATCTCGGATGAGGTCGTCGACCACCAAATTCCACAGTGTAGTGGCGACAGGACTCCACCCTGAGGTGTGCCATTGTGTGCCCTCATGGAAGCAGTGCCCCGCTCCGATTGCACCTGTCTACAACTAGGAGGTTTTTGATCCAGACGTTGTTGATTGCGGGGTGTATGTTATTCGCTTCTGGGCGACTTGTTATTGCGGTTGTGGCCACGTTGTTGAATGCTCCTGAGATGTCCACAAATGCTCCCCAAAGCATACTTTTTGTTGTGAAGGGCGCTCTCGATGGTGGCTACTAGCGAGTGTAGTGCCGTCTCCACTGATTTCCCTTTGAATTGTAGGCGTGTTGGTTTGTTGACATCAGTCCCCCTACCTCATTCTGATATTGCAAATCCAACAGCTTTTCTAGTGTTTTTAGTAAAGGAGGTAAGGTTTATCGGTCTGTAATCCTTGGGACTCACGTGGCTGCACTTTCCTGCCTTTTGGGAGGAAGACAACTCTCGAGGTTCTCCATTGGATGGGGATATGGCCCGTACTTAGGCATGCTGAGTATATTGCGAAGAGCCATGGGTAACAACCTCTTTGGTCAACTGCATCATGGCTGGGAATATCCGTCCAGTCCTGGTGCTTTATGCCCAAGTGAAGGAGTCCCTATGGCCCAGTGGATTCTCTTAGTGGTTAACAGACCTGTTGGGGGGTGCTGTTCCTCGGTTGCTAGGTCCTGATGCTCCTTGGCGTCAGTGACCTCAGTGTGCATCCAGGGAAGTGCGCCTCCGGTAGTGCTGTTAGGTCTTCTTTACTGCCCTCTGTCCACTGGGTCGTTTGTCTAGTTTTAGTTGGCTCTGTACTGTGAACTGCTTTGAGCAGCTTGAGCCCACCGGTTTCGGCACTTTCTCGATGTTGAGCAGAAGTTTCTCCACGAGTTCCTTTGTGCCTTACGTATTTCTTCTTGTAGCTCCTAAGTAGGATTTATATTCTTCATTGACAACTTCTTCGTTCGCTTGTTTGGCGATCTTGAAGAATTCTTGAGGTTGTTCGCTTTGGAGAGATCGGGTTTCACCAGAGGACTTGACCTCCTCTTCGTTCTCGAGGGTTTGCACGATGCATAGTAGGCGTTCAGTAACTCGTTGGATAGGGCCCCTCCTTAGGGACTTCCTCTATATCCTCCGCGGATTTCACTGGAGCCCGGACTCGCGAGCTTCGAAGTAACTTTCTTTTAAACTTTTCCCAGTTTGTGTTCCGGGGTTTCTATAGACTGTTATCTTCGAGAAGAGGTTTGAATTGCACTTGAACTGAATGTACTTATGGTCTGAGAAGGATGGTCTTTTCGAGGACTCTCCAGTCAGATACCAAAGTACTCTTCCCGTGACAAGTGTTAGGTCTAGCACGTTTGACGAATTGGGACCCACGAGTGTGTTCCCCCCACGTTTGCTACGTCTAAGTTAGTGGATAAGATAAAGTCTAGGAGTGACTCACCCTTATCGTTGACGGGGCACCACACATTGTGATGGGCGTTGGCGTCTGCGCCAATGAGGAGTTGGAGATTTTGAGCCGGCTTCTGTCACCCGGACTCCCATCTTCTCCGGTGGGCGGGCCTGTCGTGTGCCATGTAGGGAAGCTGCCACTAGGCGCTTTTCCTCGCTCTCCAACATCACCACCGTCAGGTCATCAATTGCTGTAATGAGACATAAGATGAGCATGGATTCCCTTCCATTACCAGTACGGCGGTTCTGTTTCTGCTACCGATGTTGAGTAGAGAAGGTTGTAATTTGAGGGACTTTAGTCCGGGCCACAGAGCTGCCTGATGCAATCCACGGCTCCTGGACTAAAGCTATGTCGGCGGGCCCTTGCTCCATGGCAATGAGGAGCCTCCGCCGACGCTACCTGTTTTTATGAAGGTTGAGTTGCAGCACCCTTAGTGTCATGGGTGGCTAACTCAACCTCGCACGACGGGTTGACTATAATTGTCAGGTCACCGTCCTCCTCCTCCTCCGAGTCGTCCAGCGCAAAACCCTGGGCGGCCTCCACTATGCTCTCCAGACCCAGTCCTTCTCGACCTCGCCTGCCTGAGGGTGTGCGCATCTTTGTCCTCGGGTGGCGCTTTTTCAGCCCGTAGGTATACGCTACCTACGCCCCACGCCATCTTCCCGAACTTGGGGATAAGATGTCCTCCGCCTCCCTTGCTGATCTGGAGGATCGACGTGCTGGCCCCCCTCGTTGGGTAGAAATTGGGCTACCGGCGTGCAGAACCTTCAGTCAGCCGTTGGCACTTCCGGATTTTGCCTCTGCAGCAGCTTCTGCTCGCTCCCCTGGAGCAATGGGGAAGAGCACCTTCGCCCTTTGGTATGGACGGGATCAGCTCCCCTGTCACCTCCAGCTTGGCCCCTCCCACAGCCTGGAGAGTAGGGGGCACCTTCTGCACCAGCCACTGCCGCGTTGGGTCATCATTACATTTTAGGATTTTGACCCTGTTCAGCCATCCTGCTCCATCGAACGTGGGCATGGGAGCGCTGGGTCCTCCTCCATTCACCCGAGAATAGTGCCTCGACGAGCTGCGCGTGGACTAACTTCCACTGCGCCGCCGTCATCTTTCCCGTTCTCGTCGCTTCGGTCGATCAAGGCCACAATGATGTCTCTTGACACTTCGCTCATGGCCTTCTGTCTCCTTCCTCGTCTTCGGCTGGGGGTGGTACCTTGGGCCCGGGCGTTGCCGCTTGCTCGCCGGAGTGTCTTTGGCAGCACTCGATCGAGTTGCCGCCCTGGTGGCCAACATCTCCTCCACCTTGTTGGCGAATCCACCGTTGTTGCCTTCCATCTGGAACAACTGCGCGCATTGTTGTGGCCCTCCTGTACCCCGTTGCTCAGCCCAGGCTAGCGGACTTCTCCTCTTGGGGAGATATCCTCCTTGCCCTGGAGCCGGCTCCAGTAACCTGAGGCCGCCTTTATACTGAGCTTTTGCCTTCATCCCTCCCCTGGAACCTTCGGCCCCTTCCTCACGCAGGGGCTGGTACCTGGTTCCGGCGGGCGGAGAAGGCTTTCCTCTTCGGTCTTGCTAATAGATAGCGCTCTCCGGGTCGAGTCTGCGTCGACAACGGCACCCGCGCGGCTCACCCTGCAACGCGTCGTTTTTGTGGCAGTAGTATTACAACTGGCATGGCCTGCTCCCGCCATGCCCGAGGTGTGACCGCTGGCGACACGCAGAGAGGATTGCTCCTCCCGTGCCCGCCGGTGGTAGCAGTCACGCTTTCCACCGACGTTTGGGTTGACATCCCAACCCGTGCTTGATCCTTATCAGCCTCCATGGCCCGGCCCGAAGGTCCATACCGGTTAATGTTCTTTCGGGGAACCACCCTAGCGTTTTATGCCTGGCCGCCAGGCACCTCTAGCCATGGCCTTGGTTCAGTTCCCCGACTTTAGATCGGGAAGACGATGGACCATAGCCTTAGCTAGACACTGCATTACCCCATATATATATAGTTTCTTAGTAAGTTTGGTGCTAATTTTCCTCGAATGTTAGTCTAACAGCTATCTTTCCTGCATGTTCGCGTTCGGCTCGGCTACGTACGGCACGTTATCGCCCTCACGGTCGGTTGGGCGGGAGGGAGGGCTGCGTATCAGATGGGATCCGCGCGCAACAGCCTTCTGCTGGTTTCACACGGGCCACTTGACGGTGCAGTAACTGCATCGCCTCTTGAAAGATGCAGTCATTGCGTATCAACGTCAAGATATGGTATTTTTCGACAGACAAATTAGGAAATGTGAGCGTGAATTAATCCACGCTTTTGCCGCACAACTAAATGCATTTCGTAATGAAGCTAATTAAAGACTTTTAATTTTTGTTTTAAACACACGTGCTGTTGGCATGACGATGTATTGCATTTGGTCCTGGTAATATTAACGATGTAATTTACTGCCATTTTTGAATTACATGTAAAAGTAATGAAAGACACGGTCGTCCATATTCCGCACGAAAGTCATAGCATACTGTATGTATTCTTGCATGTGACGTGGACTACCTACATTACGATGGTGGTAAGATAACAGAATTACCAATTTCGGCTTTTTCCAGAGTTGTTCGCAATGGCATCTCGCAAAGTGAATATATGCTTCCGCAGCTTCTGTTGATTATATCGCAAGAATCGTAGTCGTTCCTCTCGATCTTCACATACATGTATGTATTATTCTTGCATGTGACGTGGACTACCTACGTACGATGATGGTAAAGATAACAGAATTACCAATTTCGGCTTTGTCAGGTTGTTCATAGCATCTCGCAAAATGAATATAATGCTTCCGCACGCAACTTCTGTTGATTATATCGCATGAATCGTAGTCGTTCCTCTCGATCTTCACATACATGTCGACCATAAATTGATGGCAAAGCTCGACATCGTAAAATGATGCTGTCTCGACCCGCATCTAATCATCAAACTATACGAAAAATCCTTCGAGCTAACGTTCTTATTTGTTTCGGCTCCTGTAATAATATATACTTAAAATTAATTGAAGATTTATTCTTTAATAACAAATTAACTATGTTCTTAATATTGAATGAATTACCTGTTACGAGATCTCGTTTAGCCCCAATGTTTTGCACAATATCCGTCTAGTCCTTCTAGAAAATTGTGGATGTTGGAGGCGATCATATGAACGATGGAATTATGCTAATAAGCTGAAGATCATTATTTCTTCTTCGAATCACGATTTGTCAGCGTAGCTGTACGGTCGCCAACCATGATTCAACAACGTCGTCAACAACAGGTGCATTGAATCTACGTATATGCTCTCCAGCTGGTATTCTATCAGGATTGATGACAATAGCGTGATTGTCACTTTTGTAGTTTATTGCGTATGTGTGATTTGAATCATTTCAATAATTCATTGTGCTCATTTAACAGAGCGTCCAGCGCCGACGATACGCCTGGAAAAAGGTGAATTAGGATTCACGATTGGCGAGTGCACGTTCGGAGTCCTCGTATATTGTAAATTTTACGAGATTCGTTTGCCATTGGCGGCAATGAGCCACTTTGGCGATAAAGCTTGGCCTTTGATTTTGAACGTGGAATTAAATTGTTGACCATGTGCGTAATGTTGTTAACTATTTCTGTTGCTCCAAAAAATGTCATTTGGAAACATGGATTGAATGTGCGAATTGACTTCAAAACATGCTAAAATCTGGATCTGTACCGATAAGTAAACCGTGCAATGGTTCGGGTGGTGTTTTCAATTTCGGTTATTTGTACTTTTCCTGATGAGCAACACATCCCAACTGGCTCATTTTTAATTTGAGTGCATGACAAATGCGGGCATTCCTTTTCAAAGTACCAATACTTCTTTAGAATGAGCATAATATTCAACATCAGGCTCATACTGGAATGCTAGTCGAAGAAATAAATTTCTTGTAAAATGCTCAATGCAATTGTTTTTCGTTGTTAGTCGAGATTTCCTCTACGTCTGGCGACTATATATCTGCGCTCTCCGTTGATTTCGTTCATTTCGGGCCTCTTGGATTGTGATTCACGTAACTGCGCCATGCTCACGCTCATCTGCATTGTTTTCTTGGATTTGTTCACCACAAATTCGTATTCTTATATCTCGCATGGTGATAGACTTGATCGTTTGACGACTTAAATTGGCCCTCTGCATCTTATTGGTATTGCTCAAATATATTAAATTCTCGAGGTTACAATGTTTGTTATTGAACTTCTCGAAATGGCTCAAACCGATTTTCTTGAAATTTTAAATGCTTTTTAAAATTTTTTTTTTAAATGTTTTTTCCAATATTTAAAACCCCAGGACCAAATTTTGTTTGCCTACTGGTATGTAAGAAAATTTTATTTAATTTAATATTTTTCTTTAATTTATAACAATTTACATTAATTGCAATTGGCTCAGATTGGCGCGATTTGGCTTGGTAATCGTAGATCAGACCATTCCGTCGGGTACCTCCCAAAAAGGACATATAGGTGAAGAGTGGTCTGATCGTGATAAAAATAGATGTTGGCCGATGCGCACACCTAACCGATAAGCACACAAAATTTCACGAAAATTGGTGTAGCCATTTCGGAGGAATTTAGCAAAAAAGATTGTGACACGAAAATTTTATATATTCGATACATTTTACGCACTGGCAACAAAAATATCTTCGTCGGCTTTTATTTAAACGGATATATCAAATCGGCCGATCGGGGATAAGAACCATTATTTTAGTTATTTTAATGTGTGAAATTGTCTCCGCATGTAGTGTCTACTGGAAATCGTTTGCTCAGGTCGTTAGCCTTGCTGCCTTTTCGGGGTTTATGGGTTGTCGGTGCTAAAACATACTAACAGCCGCGCATTACTGGCTCTGCTTCTCTGCCACAATTCGGTAAGTTCAGTGCAGTTGGTGTGCAGTGAACTGGAAGGACCCGATTCTGGACCCCTTTTCGGACTACAAAGCGGATCGGACTGCTCGCTCAGCCGAAGACGGTGGACCGGTTAGCTGTAATCCCGTCTTCTTAGGACCTGGTTTACCCAGGGTTCTTTGTTAGTCGTGCTATGGTGACTCTTTTAAAACCTCAAGAAGGAGTACTGAGCTCCTAATGTCGGTTTTGATTCAATATAAGTGATGTAGATTTTTACAAGCACGAGGCAGAGTCCATCGAAGGGATTGGTCACCAAAGGCATAGCCCCTTGCCCCCAGAAGCCTAATTTAAATGGAGGCAGATACAGAGTCGTAATGCGCGATTTCGGGCGCTCTCGGCCATCCTCGGGCTGGAGGGGCAAGCCCTAACCATGAAGCCCGATTGCCCCATTCCGAGTTTACAGTTGTGGCGAGCCGTTTTTCCCCCTGTAGCACTCGATGGCTGACGGCCTTTCATGACTTAACCCATACAACAATCAGTAATTTTCAGTCTTTTGAGTAAGTTTTATTTAAATATAAAGACTTTTTTATTTGCTATGTTACTACAAGTTCCACAAGTTTTTTAATATTAGTGATGAATTTGGTTAGTTACCGCTTGTTGCTAGTTTTAAAATGATTGTTTTTTTGGCGGGCATTAGAATGTCTTACAAATAGACCCGATTCGACAGACCTTTTGCATTTCCACACAACATATTCTTGATGCCGTCGTCTCATAGCTTTTGATTGTTGGTGAAATCACTCTTGGTGTTCATCACTAACGTCCCCTGTAGGTTTACTGAAAAAAAGGCACAGAAACTGGAAGTGCAGGAAATGGATTTTGAATAACATGCCGGCTGCAATTTTTCAGAATTTCTAATTGGGTCATTTTGGAACGAGATGTCGGATTATCCTTTGGTTACCCAGAAAAATTTTTTTGTAGCCAGTCAACGGAGGGAGAAGACAAACCTATCATTTTCATTCGTAGATAGCTTATTTTCAATTCCATCATCTTTTAGTATATTTAGATGTTTGGGGCCATCAGATACTCTCTGCGTTTAAGCGATCCAGCGATAGACGTGGAAAACTGTTTTAGGTACCATCTGCCCTCTTAGTCCTTAACAATGTTTAAATGGACATTGACGTACAATGACTGCATCTTTCAATGTGCTATGGTGTTACTGCACCGTCAAGAGGTGTGCCTGTTCAAGGCTGTTGCGCGCGGATTATCGTCGAAACGCATGCCACTTTCCTCTTGCAGAACCGACAAAACATGAACATATTATTTTAACGTGCTTCATGTAGCCAAAACACCGAACGCTAAAGAAATCACATAAAGATGGCAAGTTATGACTAACGGGTTTAAACAGAAATTGGCTGTAAACTTAAAAGAATACTAAGCAAAATCAAAATGGAAAAACACTCTACAATTGCGGTACTAGAAATAAAACTAATGTAAGCATGTACTCAAATAGACACCCTCAGTAATGGATATAATTTGGTAGGTCTAACGATAATTATAGAATAAAATTGTACCTCATTCATGCATTGTCAAATCACATATAAGGTGGATTTTAAGGAACAACGGAATAAAAATTTCGCAAATTTAGACTTTTCTCAACTTTAACAGCAAATGCCTAGAAGTTTTGCGGTCTCAACAGATGGGGCTGTCTGATGTCCCAAAATATTTTTTCGTCATAAATTCACACCAGAGCATTTTCTTGAGTAATGCCCTTTTTTCTCGGTTGTCTAATAGGCAGTCTAACTAGCAGTATTTTGTATATCCTCACTTGCAATCCAGACAACATGGCTAAGACAAAGTCGTAACAAGTTTTTTCTGTCTTGATTATTATATTTTCAAACTGGTGTAGTCATTGTTTGGGGACACCATTCACATTAACAGAATGGGCGATGGGACGCCTAATTTCAGATCTCTGTAGAATAAAAGTTTTAGATTTGATCAAACGGCTGCGTCAAATTCGTTTATCCAAACAAATGAAACCAATCACGCCCATGGCCTATACCAGAAAAAACCCCATGGAATAGAAATTTCGCCTTTTCGGAAACTTTAACTTTTCGTTTAAAAAAACACCAAGATCATTCAAAAGGGTAAATTCTCAAGAGAACAACCACATAAGGTGTAGGGAGCCAGCAATTGGCTAGAACGTGAAATTTCATCTATTTTGCATTTCGAGGCATTAAGGTGTAACAAAGTTCAATACAACACCATGACTGAAAGTTATTGTGATCAAGCACTACCTGCGAAAACAGAAATGAAATGTCCTTATACTTTAAAAAAGTTTAACATCATCCGCATAAATAATTATTTTAGATTATGCCCAAATTACCGAAAAGGCAAGTCATTAAGCGAAAATGTTGTGAAGAGTAAGGGGCCTAGATGGCTGCCCTGTGGTACTTCAGCCCAAGGTCCCTTTACTGGTGATTGGGAAGAGTTTTTGGTAGAGAACCTTTGAGACCTGGAACAAAGGTAGCTAGAAATCCATCTCAGGAGGGAGCTTGGGTTGAATCGCCTAAAAGGTCAGACCGTGTGCCAGCCACCGAATGGTTTGGGTCGTCGTTGCACTTTACTGATTTTGACGTAATTTTTTTCTGGGTGGCTCAGCAACATCGAAAGTTTTAATGGGGCCGCGGGATCTTCCTCCATCCGTGGTGGTTGTTCTGCCGCCTTATCACTACATTCGATGACTGCAGATATCAAATGTCTTTGGACACGTCACTGACATTCGTATTTTGTTAAAACCTTCTCAAACATTTTCGGTGGAGCGGATAACTTTGCTATATTGCCATAATTTTTCCATCATGGACTTTCTACCTTTTGGTGGCCATCATTTTCTCGAAATGATTCCTTCCAGATCGTTTGACGCCCGGAATCAATGGACAGGGTGAATAGTAGGTGGCCCTCCTCTACACGCTGCCTCGGCCCAGGTTACCTGAGTACACCTCCTGGGAGATGTCTGGCTTTGCCTTAAAGCCGGCTTAACTAGTCGAGGATCATGATTAAAGAACATTCCTCCCCTGGAACGCTTTGACCCTTCCTGGTTTCGACCTCGGAAGGCCGTTTCCTCCGTACGGATGATTGAGAGCAGCTTTCTCCAGATAGGTGGTCTGTTTCGACCACGGCAATTGTGATCATCAGCTTGCCGAGTAGTACAAATGATAGCGAGGATGGGTGTGCGGACTGTTCTGGCTTACTCCGGCAAACAGTAAAACTGTTTACCGCCCGTGGTAGCAGTCACGCTTTCCATCGACCTTTGGTAGTTTCCGATATCATTGTTCATCCATCCACTGAAAAAGTTGGCTCGAGCTATTATTTTTAGGGGGAGTGAGAAATAGGTTTAACCCATTTTCTTGAAATTTTAAATAAACGAGCACCATTTTAAGTTTTTGGGCTCACTGGATATATTCTTTGGATAATCGGACAAGATAGGGACACAAGAATCAAAAATATGGAAATTTGATTGCTTAAAAAATGAGAAAATAAATGTAAACTTTAGAAGCATGAGCACTAAAGCCGACCAAACAAAACGAAGACTTTAAAGGAAAGTAGCTCGGTGTACAAAGAATATAAACGTTCTTTATGACCGAACAAAAACTTGGTCCTATCTCTTGTAAGGTGATAGTGGGATGGTAGATATTAATCATGGTAGACTAAATCCAAGGGCCGGGTTAAAACCTATGCGGTTAAAGAGAAATATCAAAATAAAACATTGAAACATAAATTTTTCCAGGAAAAAGAACAGGAACGGATTTGAAAAGCAAGCCTTACAGCCAATAAAGGAAAGGAATTTTTCATGAATAGGGCTCGTTTCTGAAGACCAAAAGATCCCCATTTTGACACACATCCCATATGTTTTGGATTATTCCATCTGCCAGTTGAGGATGAAAGAATTGATCATAGGTACATTTGCTGCTCAGATATTTAGATATTATTAATTTGAAATGGATTTCTATAATTTGAAGACTGAAGCTTGAACAAATGGGAAAAATCAAAAGAAAAAGATTAATTCCAGTTCCTGTTGGACTTGGAGTAGCGAAGTGTTCCGACTCGTGAGTTAAGTTCCTTTCAAACCAAAAACCCCATCCAAATGGCGTTTATAGAAAGATAGCAGAGCAAAGTTTGTTTACCGGCGAATCAAAAGAAAGGAAGTTGGCTCTTCAAAGTTCTTTAACCAGGTAATGCTAGAACACAATAACGTAATCAAATATTAATTGATCTTCCTCAAAAGAATTTGAGTTCAATACGCAATGCCTCTAACATTCGAATATGATACTAAAAATATTAGTTTTCAAAACAGTCTTCATACAGAAAGGTTACAAGTTGAATTTCATCCTCTTATACACTGGGATGATTTACCAAAAATTATTGGAATCCATTAACATTACTTCTTTTAATTAACTCCTTCACCAGAAATTGATAAGTTAAAAAATTTAGTGTCAAACTGAGTTAAGGAGACGTCATATCTTAAAAGAGGCTATCATCGGAATGGAATAATAATATTCTATCCATAAGAAAACCAATATAATTTGCTTTGAAATTCATCAATGGTAATTCAATTATAGGGGCCATGTAAGGAAAAACATATATGTATGGACAACTAAAAATCCCCATGTCGTGCCATTCAGATTCTTCAAACGCAGACAATTATTGTAACATCTAGACTTGTAATCAATTGCAATTGGAATATCATTCGTCTTATGTTAACATCTCCGGTATCGGAGATTCCATTCTACAACTATGAGCAAGTCTGTACATATAGTTGTACAATCCCAGGACGCAAGCTATCGAGCTTCCTTCGCTGCAATTGTCACCAACTCAATTACGGAAATGCAGCCTAACTTCGACCTAGACGCAAAAATTGTTCAATGCCGACAAATCTAAACTAGTCTGATCCTAATTTTCAAGCCCCAACACGTATCGATTTGTTGCCAAGGTTCTGGTTTGTTCTTCGATTTAATGTGCGTCGGACAGATTCGACTATCAGACCAATTGCCAACATTGCAGGAGACAAACTTGGTTGGATAGTGTCAGGAAGCATTGATAGCTCGGATAGTCGTTCGTGGAGTTCAAGAGCAACCAAAAAAATTTTCTTGCATCTGGATTGACGACTTTCGACCCACAACAACGGTCGCTTAGAGCAGCAATATTCAGCAGCAACCAGTGCCGGACAAGTGGAAAGTGGAAAAACTGCGGAGCTTTACAGCAACTGCAGCGCGAACTTTTCGATATATTAAAAAACTTCCTCGATATCCACGCTAAATGAACGCTTCACGTGGGAACATTTGAAATTTCTACACAACTGGTGAGCCAGGCGAATTCTATGCAATTACAGAGGTTAGCACATGATTCAGATGTAATCACGACAAGCCGCCTTCGTAAAGGTTTAGCCGATTGTTGCATTCGACGATCATCAGAGCGAAGCCGCCAGCTGCGCCCAATGAAGCATCTTCAAGAGGGCCGTTGGAAAAATTGGGTTCGGCCCTTAGCCGCTTATTTTGTTTGTTACTTATGTCTATGTCATCTTTTTGTTTGTAGGCTTGACGCTTGCTTGTGCGCCGAGTTTTATTTAATCCCGAAAAATTAGTCGGCCTTGGGTCGTTTAAAATGATGACTGGATCATCAGGTAGTGCAGGAGGAATCCCACAGTTGCTCTCGCCGCTTCTTTTAATATACCACAAAAGACTACATCAGATCTGTTCGCAAATAATATGCTCGAGGGATTTGATTTTAGTGGACTGTATTTATTTTGTTCTTGTCCAGTTCGATGTCTATTTGGTACTGAAAATGCCGTCGCAGCGGCGAAAAGAATAAAATGTATACAGATTTTTGGTCTCTTCCATTCTCTTCTTGCTCCCTTTTCCCGATTGCTTCGTCGCTTAGCGATGGACTTATTTCTAAATATGAGAAGTCAAGAATATCGTCTGCGTTCCTCAACATCTCGCCCTGAAACAGTTTTTCTGAACGGGGCAATACCGCAAATTTAGTAATTGGTCGGGTTAATTCTCCAGATGCGATCTTTGACTTGGACGTTCGATCCAGTTCGTCCTTTCCTGGATAGGCTTCTATAACTCGTGCAATGTGCCTTGAAGCTGGTGGGCTGTTGGACTCCTTAACAAGCACAACGTCCCCGATCGAGATGTTAGGGATTGACGTGGTCCACTTTGGACGCTGTTGCAGAGTGGTCTGGTACTCCTGATGCCATTGTCTGCCAGTACCCCAATCGACCCACAAGAATGTGACCCAAGTCAACCTCCGGTATGGTGGTGAATGGTCGTCCAATTCAAGAAGTGAGCCGGCGATAAATAGTTGACCTCAGTATCCGGTGTGTAGCATAGAGGACGTGAGTTGCGAAAGTAGGGTACGCATCTGCTCAAATATAAGGGTTGAGGTTCCGACGACTCGTCGAAGGTGCAGTTTAACCGATCGAACTGCCGATTCCATTTTCCACCCCCCAATGAGGTGAACCAGGCGGAATGAATACCCATTGGATGCCAGGGCATGAGTACCAGGTCGGTGTGTTGCTGTGACGCCCGTGGGACGCATTTCATCGAGTGAGGGTTTCGCGCCGATGAAATTTTCATCGATTTTGAGCGTTTTGCAGCCGATGAAAGCGCCGCTGTTGTCACGTTTCAGTGGTGAGATCCGTGGCAAGTTCCAAATGTATTGCCGATGTGTCCAGGCAAACGAATAGGCATATATAGCCCTTGCTTATACGTGTGGTTTGCGAACCTTGCCATCCTTGAGAAGGATTGGCCCATTTTGTTGGTGTTGGTCGCAACCGGTGTTGACAAATGGCAGTGCTTGTGTGATATACGAATGCTGGGTAGATCAGCCATTCGTTGCTGTGATATGCTGTCTTTGTCGAAAACAAGCCAAACATTCGTGGGCGATTTTGCGTAGGAGGTTACATTGTTAATCATAATCTTAATCCATCTAAATACTTAATAAAAGTTCACATCTACAACTATAAACTATAAATAAACCGTCGTCTTCGGATTCAATCCACATCAGTGCAGAAACCCTGGGACCACACATATATATAAAAATAATCACGCAAACCTGTATTTTTATGTCTCTGTTCAAAACAGCACACATCAAATTTACAAAATTCCAAATTTAGTTCTATTTTTACACACTCAATAGCACGCAGATGGGTCCTGGAAATTCTCAGAATCCCTATGAGGCACAGTGCAATCGTGTCCTGTGTAGTCGCTCCCCAGCAGGCACACAGTCGGCCAGGATGCACAGATATCCAAGGAAGACGCCAAGTAAATGGCACCGCCCAGCGATAGCCTAGAAAGAAAATACATTGTCGATTTATTTAAAATTGCTATGTTGCCGGTGATTTCTAACGCAGCTGCCAGTGCCACGATGGGGCATTCGTTATTTTTCACATGCGCCCAAATCTATGAAAACCTCACTTTTCTACGAGGAAAAACCAGATTCTAAATTTTAAATTTAAATAAACGTCTGCCACCCGACGAACATTTGAATTCGAGCTCTCCTCTCTCTTTCATTATCGCTATTTGCAAAAGAGACATACACGGAAATTAAGACTAACAAGGTGACGTAATCCGCTGTGCACGTTGGATGCCCTAACTGGACACACATGATCGTAGATTATGACCACACGCATCACCAACATTTTCGTAACTTACCGCTCGATCTGATGCAGCAGTTTCCTACAACAAATATAAATGGCATTTAGAAATTGCAGCAACCAGAATCGTGATTCACCTGTCAAAGCAAATACGGAAAAGCAAAACATTTTTTAAAAACTCAGTATAGTGTCTAAATGTTGTCAAAATGAGACGTAGTCGGGTGGTGGTACTTTTGTATGGTATTTTTACAGAAAATGGGTAAAATAGAATTCGCGGATAAGTAAATACAAAGTTTCGCAATATATTTTCGGCCGCTTGCTCATTCCCATCATTCGCAGTAGAGATGAAAAATCGGACCAGCACTGGGACTGGGTCTGGGACCAGAATCGCAGAAGTTCGCGCACAGGCCAGGATAGCGGTCGAAATGGTGTGCTGGTATGTTGAGAGCGGGCAACATATTGACGAAATGGATTCTCTGGAACAAGACTTTGAGCAGAATATGGGTACAGTTGAAGAATACGGTAATGGTGGGGATGTTATACCACACACATGCATATGTTTAATCTTGATCTATAGTCCTGAATCGTTTTGTGGCCCATATCAAAGGAAGACGCCAAGCGTTTGGCACCACCAGCGATAGCGTAGAAAAGAAAATACATTGCAGATTTATTCGGTGATTTCCTATCGCTGCCGCCAGTGCCACGCGATAGGGTATTCGTTATATTTCACATGCGCCCAAATCTATGAAAAACTCACCATTCTGCAAGGAAAAACCAGATTCTAAATTTTAAATTTAAATAAACGTCTTTAATCCTCCATAGCAGTTAGCTTTTGTCTACACTGGGACTGTGTGCCCGAGTTTTGCGATAATTTATTTTAACTGCCTTTACTCAGGCTTCGGACATGGGTCTAGCGGGGTAAATCAGAGCTGTTGCGGCGAAGACGCGAACCAAAAACACGAACGTTTTCTATCAATTCGAGATTGCGACTCCTCTCAGTTTATTACAATAGGCTAGGCTGCAGCGAATGTTGATCAACATCGTTACGTTGCTTCATTAGTTTGAGTGCATGTAAACTATGTTAGGCGGCCGATCTTAGGCGGTAGCGACTTCATTAATTTCATTTTCCAATTTAAATCTAACTTATTTAAAACTGCATCAGTAGCTATTATATAAGCACATTATTATGGGACAGTGTTAGGGGTACACAAAGGAGGAATATAAATTATAGAGAAAGTGGAAAGGTTCAAGAGCATCCAAACCGTTTTCAGAAACACCAAAAATACCTCTAAACTATCACATTAGATTCATTTCAAAGGGATGACCTACCTGTTTGAGGGTTGTTTGAATCGCAACATGGAACCAATCGTAAAAACAGGTCCATTGTCAGTAAGAGGGAGGAGAGAATATAAATGAGCGAAGGATCGATTTCGATTTGAGAGGATTTTACATGAGTGAGAAGAGGATTGAGATCGAAGTTAGTTTACATTATCGCCGATAGGGGGCGCCACCGAGTAGTAAGGAAAAGGGACGGTGGTATCGGCTTTTAGGCTGAATTACCAAATTCGCAACATGCTGCTGCAGTATGTGCTTAAGCATGTACAGCTTGGCAACATGTTGATTGTAAGTGTACATCGTGTTGCTATGTTATGATGATCATGTTAAATAAATACTTATAGGATATTTTATTAACATTGAATTGGGAAAAAATGATTGCTATGTTATGAACTGATCATGTTAAATAAATACTTATAGGATATTTTATTAATATTGAATTGGGAAACAAATGGTTGAAGTTTCTGATATTTACATCCTATACAAAAACATAGTAAGGGACTGGTTTTCTAGATTTCCGTATAGAGGGTTGAATAATAAGCAAACACATAATTAATGGAGATATATACAGGAGCACACAAAGAATGCAATTATAATAGGAAGACATAAAAATTAATTAATGCTACTTATAGTAAATATACGACCGTCCCTTTTCCTTACTACTCGGTGGCGCCCCTATCGGCGATAATGTAAACTAACTTCGATCTCAATCCTCTTTCTCACTCATGTAAAATCCTCTCAAATCGAAATCGATCCTTCGCTCATTTATATTCTCTCTCCCTTCTTACTGACAATGGACCTGTTTTTTTACGATTGGTTCCATGTTGCGATTCAAAACAACCCCTCAAACAGGTAGGTCATCCCTTTGAAATGAATCTAATGTGATAGTTTAGAGGTATTTTTTAAGTGTTTCCTGAAAACGGTTTGGATGCTCTTGAACCTTTCTACTTTCTCTATAATTTATATTCTCCTTTGTGTACCTAACACTGTCCCATAGCAATGTGCCTATATAATAGCTACTCACAGCTAACAGCTGGGGTACAGAAACTAGTCATCTTTTAACAACGATGGATGACCTCGAAATCATTTTTATCGATTCCCAACCGGAATCAACCATAAATCTGGACTCTCAGCCGAGCTCCGTAGACCTATCCTGATTTTTGGGATTAAGACCCAAACCTATCTCGAGCAATCTCGATAACTTCAACTGGTTAAGTCAGATTAAATGGGATGATGACGACGATGACCCAAGGAATGCAACGCCTAATAATGATAATCCATCATACATTTTCCCGGATGATGACAGCATTTTCGATTTAGTAGATAATCAGGACCACGATAAAAGATCTCGACTCCAGGAACTACTTCTGGACGAATGATGATGATTTAATTGCTGCGGTAAAAAATAACTGAGGCGAAATTGTAATAATACGAATACATATTTATATAATAAGAATATTTGATGTATTTTTCTTTAAAATAATAAATACAACATTATTTAAACACTAAAAATATAATTCAGTTTTATTATTTTGGTGAT
>CM017777.1:19996213-20014164 GCA_008121275.1 Drosophila lowei
CCCTCGGGCCGTATAATATAAAATTAATAACAAAGTGGCCTTCGTGGCCTTCCCCTCCCCTTAACCTAAAACTGAACAGTCAATGCTTAAACCTAGAAAATAAAAAGTCAAAAATCTTACTTCTAATGAAATAAGTTCGGGTCCCTCCAATGGGGAAAATGCCGGCAAGATGATGGGTGGAAAAAATGTGGGTGGAAAAAATGTGGGTGGAGCGTACGCTCCTCACAAAAGGTAATCAATCCCCGGTCGGCATATGACACTCGATGTATCATTGGCATTATGTACTTAGACAGAATCGTGGTTATTTATTCAAAATTCATGTTAATTCAAAATGGTTCTATTAATCAAGATTTAAGAGATTCATATATAACAAAGGTTCATTAACTTAAGAATATAAAATACAATTCATAGCAAAACTGAGCCTTTTTACTCACGAAGGTCAACATTTCCATTCAATACAAAAACTAATGATCATTACCAAATTCAAACACTTCCCTTGACGAGCTCGTTGGGCCCAATGAACTGCTTCGGTAGCTGTGGAACAAGATTAATTATATAAAAATAGTAAAGAATTAAAGAATGATATTTTGGCCGACATTGCCAGAGTTAATCAAGGCTTAACATTGAGTTGATTAGGAAATGAACTTAATATATAATATGCTAAAGAAATTAATTCTATAAGAACGATCTTCCTTAATATAAATGTATATGTTTATATGATTTTTTACATTTAAAGTCAAAATTAATTGAAGTGCAAACACAAGAATGCATGCAAAGAAAGGAACAAGACAAGCAAAGAGAATGTCGATGATCAAATTAATGCACGTTTATATGTGTGTGCATACGCACGCATATGCTCGAATTCTCTTCGAACGAAAGCTCGCTCTTGGCGTGTGAGTTATCACGCTCTCCCTTTCATTACGCTGCACCGCTACCATACCCTGCTATTTCGCGGGTATGTTCGTACTCACGAATCGATGATCACATGTTGTCCACGACACAGGTCACCCTAGATTCCGATTCTGATCTTGGATTCACATCTTCTGCACAATTTTAGCTGACATAAATTTCCACTTTAATTCCTAGGCGTTGTCGATTCGCAGCAAAGATGTTGAGTGGCATCTCGCATAATACGATTAGAGGGGCATTCAAAGTCGATGCAAATCGTCCGTACAACGAAACGCTGGTAATTCGAAGCGGCCAAAAAAATAAGACACTGGAGGTTGCGTGGGGGTTTAGGCGTGAGAGCGCCAAAGCACGGCAGACCTCCAGTGACCAAAGATTCTGTAATAGATTCGAATTCAGTGAATGTACCAAACCTACTTTCCTCTATAATCACCTTCTTTTCTCTACGTAGCACTTTGCACTTTCACCCCACAATATAGCTTGATATTGCTGTTAGTCGATTCTCCGCCGACTTGCAGTTATGTAATTTGGTATGTATTAGGTAATACATGGACACGTGAACTTTCACTAGAATTGGGCACTAATGGCACAGGCACAACCGAAGTGTTTTGGGAGAAAAATGGAATTGATCCGCGTGTTCACCGTCGCTGTCGGCTTAAGCGGCATAGACGAGCTTTAACGGGACCCTTCCATGGAATTCGGTCTCGAGAGACGAAAAGAACATTCGAGCCCATATTCGAAGTAGCTGTTTTTAAAGCCTTGGTGTTCGAACGAATCAAGTTGGCGCGTGATTTGAATCTGCTTTGTATCTGAGAAATTCTTAGGGGAATTTAATCTGGGTTTGCTTCACTGGCCACTACACTCTCCACCACCAGATTATGTCCCGGAGTGATCGACAGGGATCGTAATCGAAAAGAAAAGAAGGACAGTGAATTAGCGGGTTTGAATATCCTTTACGTGGTATACTCCCATTTTCTTTCCTTTCTCGTTCGATAATTCGTAATAAACAGGACTTAGCTTTTTCGTTACTGTTGCTGTCACAAACAACTGCGCTTATTTATGGCTGAATTGTTTAGACGCGTTGCTTTGGGAGAAATTGCGAACGTAAACCTGATCTCCGACGTTGAATTGTATGTTTCTACTCCTCAAATTGTATACCCTCGCGTTGGTTGCATGAGCCTTTGCATTGTTGACCTTTGCTGCATACCTTGCCAACTGCAGAGCATCGGGGTAATTAACTCTAGAATCATCTGATAGCAAGTTTAGTTTCCTGAGCAATTCGTAATCCTTGCCATTCAAAATCATGTTTTGCCCAAACGTAAGGAAGTAAGGAGAATATCCGGTGGTTGTATGTAGACTGGATCGAATAGCACCGTTAATCTCATTCAGTCGTTGATCCCAGGTAGTGTGATCTTTCCACACGTACGCACGGATCGCCGCCAAAACCGATCGGTTTAAGCGCTCGCTTGCATTCGCTTGAGGCGAATAAAAGCGGTACAAATATGTTTAATTGAAAATCGAGTTAGAAAAGCCTCAAAAGAATCCTGATCGAAATTGAGAACCATTGTCCGTTAAGATGGATTCCGGCACTCCAAACGTAAAGAAAATGGAATTTTCTAAGTACTCGCAAATCTTTTCGGAAGTGAATCGTTTTTAATGGACAGAGGAAATGGAATTTTGTACAATGATCCACGATTATTAATAATCCAATATTCCCTGCCTTTGAACGAGGATATGGACCTAACAGATCCATGTAGAGTCGTTGAAACGGTCTCTCTGATTGCATTGGCTTTCCCAATGGTGGTCGTAATACTATATTGGGACTTTTGGTTTGTTTACAAATGACACAATTATTCACATACTCTCGGATTTGAATCAACATCTTGGGCCAGAACAGGTATCTCTTAGGTTTTCCACGACTGGTGGTCAGATTCAGAATCTCAATCGAAGCTTCGGTGCGTTTGTATACATAGCCATCTGTTATTTTTTTAAATCTGGAAGTTTCTCTTGGTTCTGCTGAATGCGTTCAATTAAATCAAGATATTCCAACGAAGTGAAATGCTCGGACTCTAAATCGATGATCGGCTCTAGATCTATAAACTCATCTACTGACGATTCATTTTGCCTTGACAGAGTGTCAGCAATAACATTTTGTGAACCCTTCCGGTGTTCAATGCGAAAATCAAAACCCTGTAACTGTATAGCCCATCGCGCGAGCCTTCTGACAAATCCTTTTGTCGCATCAACCACTACAATGCTGCATGGTCGGTTATTACTAAGAATTCCTGGCCTTCTATGTAAGCTCGAAATTTCTTAATTCCCTTAATAACTGCTAGACATTCTAGTTCCGTAACGGAATAATTCCGTTGAGCTTTGGATAACTTAACCGACATGTATCCGATTGGCATTTCGAAGCCTTCTTCATTCTCTTGAGCTAGGACGCACCCGAGACCAAAAGAACTAGCATCACACAATAAGATGAATTTCTTAGAAAAATCAGGAGTTCTGAGGATTGGAGCTGATGTTAATCTTCGTTTCAGTTCTTCAAAAGCATTGGTTGCGGTTTCATCCCATATTAAGGAAGTATTCTGTTTCTTAAGCATCTCGGTCAATGGATAGCTCACGGAGGCATAATTCTCGACGAAACGTCGATACCATCGGATAAACCGAGAAACCGCCGTAACTGCTTCACCGTTGTTGGAATTGGGAAGTCGTTGATTGCCTGAATCTTAAATGGATCGGTCTTGATCTGACCATCCGAAATTATGAAACCGAGATATTTAATCTCTCTCATGCAGACCTTAGACTTTCCAACGTTGATAGTGATATTCGCTTTTCTTAAGCATAGTGCGATTTCTTGCAAAAGAATCAAGTGCGAATCAAAGTCATCCGATAGAACAAGCAAGTCATCGAGATATACAAAAACTCGATTTCGTAAATGGGGGGGGGACATGGTAAATTAAGCGGCATAAGGTCTGAGGTGCATTTGTCAGACCAAATGGTATGACCTTATATTGGTACAGTGGACGATTGGGAACTGTAAACGCCGTATACGGTCGTGATGGCTCGTCAATGGTATTTGCCAGAAAGCATGTTTCATATCAAGACCGGTTATATATCGCGCTGGAGGTAAGCGGCTTAAGATCCCGTCAATATGTGGTAAGGGGTAAGCATCCTTCCTCGTGTATTTATTGATCTCGCGAGAGTCTAAACACAACCGAACCTTATCACCTTTTTGAACAAGAACACAATTACTACTCCAAGGACTGCAAGAAGGTTCTATGATATCGAGAGCTAACATATTATCTACCTCAGCAAACATCTTTTTTTTTCGCGCGCAGGGGAGATTGGCCAGTGTCTTTGTTTAATCGCCTTAGCATCACCTACGTCGATCGAGTGCGAAATAATGCTGGTTCTGCCCAATCCGTCTCGTTCGTACGAAGGAAAAATTTCGACGACACCTTGCAGTCTCTCCTGCTCTTTACTAGAAAGTTTGTGTAACTTGGGTGAGCTTTCCTCATCCTCCGTGGGACCTATATCTAACTCAGAGACACTTTCGCTCATGAGTCCATCAGCAAGTTTAAATTTCCTAAAAAAGTCAATTCCTAAGTAAACCTCTTGGGTTAAGTTTGGTATGATGAAAAAAATATATACTTTCCGTGAGACTACGATATGTAATAGTCGCTGTGAAAATGCCCTCAACCGAGCATTTGGTTGCGCTGGCTGTTTTACCCTTCCCGAACACTTACGTGATTTCCGGATGGTTAAAGAGAGCACGGGCGGCATTGTTACCAACGCAACTAACCGACGCTCCAGAATCTAACAAAGGCGTTGTAAACCTTGTCTTCAATCGTGATGGGTGTGTACAGACGATTATCTCCCGCACTGAATATGGAAGCAATTAAGCATTGTCGAGTGCTAACAACTGTTTTCCAAAATTTGCGTAATCGAAGGGTAGATCTTTTAGATTTTGTCGTAGTTGATATGGTACAAAGATCGCCAAATATCAATTTCTTGCTTTCTTGTAATTTGACAGTCTTACATGTAAGGGTAAATATCTAGTTGGTCGTTTATCCGATAAAATCCTGAGTCCATAGCGGTTTTAGCTAAACCCTCATCTATAGTCTGACTGATGCTTTCGCTATGTTTTGGTACGGATGTGCCTACAGGGTTCGTTGACACATCCGCAGCCGGTTTTCGAAGGATGGCACTTAGAGCAACGTGGCTTGTAAACATTCTTGGATCCACAACCGTAACAAAATATGCTTCTAGGTTCCACACAATCATCCCATCTATGCCCTATCTTATCACAATTCCAGCAGGACATCTTATTACGCATGATCGCTGATATTATTGGATCAGACTCTTCAAAATGTTCCTTCTCCGGAGAGATCTCGGAGATGTTGCGCCAGTTTACAAAAGGCGTTTTGTAAGAAGGGTTTCGAAGTTCCGAATAAAATTGTTCGTGCTTTTTAACTTCTAAAAGTAATTTCTTTATCGAAGTGATATTCAAATGTAGTAACTCGTGATGAAGTGTACTTTTCGAATTGTCAATCAACAGCTTAACAAGGTCGCATTCTGGTAGGCTACGCTCGAGTCTATTCACCAACTCTTCTATACTATTCTGATAGGAATCAAAAGGTTCATTTCCCCTTGCTTTCGTTTCGCGATTCTACGCCATATGTCGACATCAGTGGCAGCATCGTCATATTTATCCCTAAATGCCAGACAAAAAGTCTCCCACGCGAACTCTTCATGTTTACGATGGAACTGCCAGAACCAATCGCCTGCTTTTGCGGATAACAATAAGTGCAAATGATCGCAAACTAGCTGGAAATTGTTTCCCAGGGTCTGTGCCGTCAAAGGAACGTACCCGGTAAATAAATTCGGTGGCCGATAGACCGTCCTTACTACCGTCAAACTTTACCTTCCAGTTCTGAATAACATGTCCTTCCTTTTTCTGGTGAAATTGAAACTGAAGAACGATTGCTAGTATTCCTTAAGTCTGCCTCTTGGCTTGCTCTACTCTAACGTCTGCTGGTACATGCTGATAATTCGAAGCCTGCTCCGCAAGTCCCGATCTCAATTGAAACGAACTCAGCTGATGGCTCAATGCTGTCTCTATATGGGCGGTAAGCTTCTCCAACAACGTCTTTTGTTGGGTGCCCATCATTGACCTTACCAAATTAACAATTTCACTTTTATCCATGGCGTTAGATGAATTCAGCGATTGGCTAGTTGGGTCTGTAGGGGTAGGATTTCCCTCCCTTTGCTTAGATCTCGTTACTATATTTGACTTGGGAATAGCGCCTCTGCCTCTACCTCGAAATCTACTTCCACTTGGCCCTGGCGCATCGAGGGGAATTCCTTCGAATCTCCTACCTCTGCAAGGTCCGCGTTATTTAATTCCGTCGCCAAATCAACATTTCCCCGAATTACCAATTCTGTAGTGCATAGTCCGCGACAGGTTGGACAACTCGGTGAACTCTTAAGCCAATCGGTCAAACAGGAATGGTGAAATTGATGTTGACACGGTGTCGTGGCAAACAATTGATCTTTCTCAAGTTTATCGTGGCAAATGCGACAATAGCCATGATGATTTGATGCAGTTTCAAAGCTATTATCCTTACTGGCCATATTTCCTCTCAATTTTTTTTTCACAATCAGCAAAATATTTTCTGTCAATTCTACATCGATGTGTAACTCCTCTCTTCTGCCTCTATGATTATTGAATTAAATGGATATTAAAGGTTCCTATTAGACTATGTTTGATACTCGTCGGGAACTCAAAGTTTCTCTAAGACCCGCCATTCCAAGTACCGAACAAGTCATGTTCCTATAAAGTTGAAAGTGGTCGTACGTCTGGTTGGGTCGATCAATCCAAAATCCTGAGTGGCAATCGCAAATTCCACAGCTCAGATACACGGCACTAACATCTTTATTCTACTAAAATATTTTCTTCAGACATCTATGCAGTTCACGCCGTCATTTCTTGGTAGACCAATCCTACTCAGTCGAATTGAAATCTCCATTCCAAAGCTGACTACACGTCTACACGATATACCGAATTTTTCTAATTAACAGGCTAATGGATGTATTAACGGGGCTTAACCGTGAAGCACGAAGGTTACTCCAACCGTTCAGAATTATCCTCATCTGAAACTAATCGTATCTTTTCTACACTTTTCCGATTATAACACGTCGTTTCGTCTTCGCCCCACGTTGGGTGCCATTTTATAATGTCTTCGGCCCCACGTTGGGCGCCATTTTATAATGTATTGGCTACGGGCTGGTTAAATCTTGTTGGCAATGCAGCCTCAGCAGGAAAGGGAATCGGGGTTAGTGCACTATACTGCGCTCTGGGCTCAGCTCGCCGGATGGGGTCGGGGTCTTTCCTATCCCTATACTTCCTTGTTATCGCCCATATTATAAAAATTTAAGTGCACTTACACAGAATCTACTTTAATCAAAACAAAAAAAAACACAAAGGTAATCAATCCCCGGTCGGCATATGACACTCGATGTATCATTGGCATTATGTACTTAGACAGAAGAATCGTGGTTATTTATTCAAAATTCATGTTAATTCAAAATGGTTCTATTAATCAAGATTTAAGAGATTCATATATAACAAAAGGTTCATTAACTTAAGAATATAAAATACAATTCATAGCAAAACTGAGCCTTTTTTACTCAAGAAGGTCAACATTTCCATTCAATACAAAAACTAATGATCATTACCAAATTCAAACACTTCCCTTGACGAGCTCGTTGGGCCCAATGAACTGCTTCGGTAGCTGTGGAACAAGATTAATTATATAAAAATAGTAAAGAATTAAAGAATGATATTTTGGCCGACATTGCCAGAGTTAATCAAGGCTTAACATTGAGTTGATTAGAAATGAACTTAATATATAATATGCTAAAGAAATTAATTTTATAAAAACGATCTTCCTTAATATAAATGTATATGTTTATATGATTTTACATTTAAAGTCAAAATTAATTGAAGTGCAAACACAAGAATGCAAGCAAAAGAAAAGAACAAGACAAGCAAAGAGAATGTCGATGATCAAATTAATGCACGTTTATATGTGTGTGCATACGCACGCATATGCTCGAATTCTCTTCGAACGAAAGCTCGCTCTTGGCGTGTGAGTTATCACGCTCTCCCTTTCATTACGCTGCACCGCTGCCATACCCTGCTATTTCGCGGGTATGTTCGTACTCACGAATCGATGATCACATGTTGTCCACGACACAGGTCACCCTAGATTCCGATTCCTGATCTTGGATTCACATCTTCTGCACAATTTTAGCTGACATAAATTTCCACTTTAATTCCTAGGCGTTGTCGATTCCGCAGCAAAAGATGTTGAGTGGCATCTCGCATAATACGATTAGAGGGCATTCAAAGTCGATGCAAATCGTCCGTACAACGAAACGCTGGTAATTCGAAGCGGCCAAAATAAGACACTGGAGGTTGCGTGGGGGTTTTAGGCGTGAGAGCGCCAAAGAACGGCAGACCTCCAGTGACCAAGATTCTGTAATAGATTCGGAATTCAGTGAATGTACCAAACCTACTTTCCTCTATAATCACCTTCTTTTCTCTACGTAGCACTTTGCACTTTCACCCCACAATATAGCTTGATATTGCTGTTAGTCGATTCTCCGCCGACTTGCAGTTATGTAATTTGGTATGTATTAGGTAATACAGGGACGTGAACTTTCACTAGAATTGGGCACTAATGGCACAGGCACAACCGAAGTGTTTTGGGAGAAAAATGGAATTGATCCGCGTGTTCACCGTCGCTGTCGGCTTAAGCGGCATAGACGAGCTTTAACAGGACCCTTCCATGGAATTCGGTCTCGAGACGAAAAGAACATTCGAGCCCATATTCGAAGTAGCTGTTTTTAAAGCCTTGGTGTTCGAACGAATCAAGTTGGCGCGTGATTTGAATCTGCTTTGTATCTGAGAAATTCTTAGGGGAATTTAATCTGGGTTTGCTTCACTGGCCACTACAGTTATGATTCGACTTAACGTCTGCACTCGTGGCCAGGTTTCTACGTAAGCTCTGTTGTAGTTCGGTACCACGTCTGTACTCGGGGCCGGGTTTCTGCGTAAGCTCCCTTCTGGTTTTAGCCGGCGCTTATTTATACGTTTGTTACCTCTGCGCAGGACTCGTGTTTCATTCTCTCCGTGATCATTGTCGCCTCGACCGTGGGATCCGTATTTTGGCGTCTCGGCGCCTTCGTCGTCTGCGCGTGTTGTGAGCTCTCACGGTGTCCAGTGCAGGCGCCGGACGGCTACACTGAGTCGCCGCTAAGCCTGGAGGTGGTGGGGAAGACTCGCATAGCTCGAAATATCTGGTCGGTGTTTGTGGCGTCTTCACACGTTGGGCTTTCTGCGGCTTTCGTCGCGCCGGTGTCATCTTTCCGCGGCGGATGGACTCGGACGGCGAACCTGATAAGCCGCGTGACCGACCGTCTGCATCGGGGTAGGGGAGGTTCGCCTGACCTGGTGTGTTTGGTCAGCGTTTTTGTAGAGTCGGCGTGTGTCGAACCTGGCTGTATGGGTTATGGCTAAGGAAAAGTATGGGATTCTGATGTAACATATTTAATATCTTATCTTAGAATATATCTCGATAGGAGGACCCTTTTAGGTTCGTTACAGACGACACAAATTAATACACACAAAAACATATTCAAAAACATGAGCACAAATTTGTTTAATATAATCACTCTACATACCCTGGCCTTTCTTTTCCATTACTTTGATTTCAGTTTTTGTACTTAGTTTCAATTTGGTAAGCTCTCAAAGTAAACAAACAGTTTTCCGCGTTTTTTACTATCGCTTGCAGCTAATCAAACAGCTGACTTTAAAACGTTGCAAAAAGCCAGGGATGCATTAAAACAAAAAGATTTTTGATTTTTTTTAATTAACTTGGAGATTCCATAGTCCTTCTCGAACACGTGGATGAGTATGGGGATCCAGAGGAAGACAATGCACTCTACGAAGAAAAGTATCTACACCTAATTCTGTTTTTACACGGTAGATTGGTTCCTGAAAAAACCGTGTAAAAAAAAAACCGTAAAAAAGACATTGATCGTATACGCAAAATAACGAAAGAGAAACAAATATTTACATATTCTTGTTTTCGTTTGGTTTCTAGCTTTTTTTTTTGAGCTGTGTGTGATTTTATATATTTGTGTTGTTATTTTTGAACCGTGTTAAATGGAATAAAACCGTGTAAAAAATGAAAAATTGTTGATTTTCAAACCGTGTTATTTCAAAATCGTGTAAAAAAAAGACCGTGTAAAAACAGAATTAGGTGTATTGGCACATGCAATGATTTTTTGAAAAAGGGGTTAGTACAACGAACTACAACTACAACGATCAACGGGGATGGCAGCAGAGAGCTTCACCTAAACAACGACGCAGTACTCAGCCTGCTACAACAACAACAACAGCTTTTGAACAGTTAACTGCAAACCAGAACACGACGAACATGTCTATGCGTGCTGCTGGAGAGAGCGAGAGCGGCGAATTTAGAGGCGCGGCGAATTCGAATTCGGCAGTTGGTGCGGTCACACCAATATAAAGCGAATTGCCGAAAATTCAAATCAAACGGTTCGCTGGCCACTACACAAAGTGGCCAGCTTTTCAGGATATATATGAAAGTACAATTCATAGCAAGCAGCATTTGACGAACACACAGAAATTTCATCATTTGAAAACACTACTTATCGATGAGGCTGCCAACTTGATACGACATTTGGCGATCACTGACACTGCTTACAACACTGCATGGGAAGGTCTCAAGGAAAGGTACAATCAGCCTAGGCATATCGTAAGTTCGTTTTGGAACAATTTATGAGGTTGCCCACAACTACTAAAATTGATGCGGCGATTTTGCGTAAAAGTCCGACGGTGCAAACGAAATTGTACGTGGTCTGGATGCCGTAAATCAAACGGGACGCGACTGTTGGATTATATATCTAGCACTGGTGAAACTTGATGCCGACACGAGGCGCAGGTGGATTGAACGCAGTATGGATAAAGACTCACCCACTCTCGACGACTTCTTCAAGTTCATGGATGATCGTTGCGAGGAATTGGAACTAAGCAAGGGAGCCTGCGTCTGCAGGGAAAACAGTAACTCAAAGGGACAAATCAAAAAGGTTCACACACTCAATGGTGGCAGTTGAAGGCAGCAACTGCACCAACTGCCATTCGACAGAACACATTCGGTATAGCTGTCCACAATTTCTGGATACGACAGGTTTGCAAAGGCGATCTTTTGTAAAAGATAAAAATCTTTACTATAACTGTTTGAAGCCTGGTCATTTTGAGCAACAAGTGTAAATCAAAATACACATGTAAACAGTGCAAAGTTCACCACCACTCACTACTCCATTCACTAGATACTACATCGGGTATTATCGGGTCCTTTGCGCAAACAAAAGGAGAGAATCAGAGCAATTCAAACGCGCATTATAACACTGCGGTGACTTGTAGTCACATTGCCCAAGCAGAGGGCACACCATCGATTGGCCATACCCACGGCCATGGTTTATGTTAAAAACGCAAATGGGGACTAAATAACATGTCGCCTCTTATTGGATACTGGCTCAGAACTCTCGTATATATCGGAACGTTGCATTCACGCTCTTGGGTTGGCACGTTCACAATCACGCATCCTTGTTTCGGGAATATCTTCAGTGAAAGCTGACACCACAAGGGCATTCAGCACACTTCACATCAAGTCCCGGATTTCTGAGGATCATTTGACTGTAAACGCCCATGTACTTGGCAGAATTACTTCATCATTGGGAAGGCAAAACATTGATGCATCTGCACTCGATGTGTTTAGTGATCTTCAATTGGCTGACACACACATCTGCACAATCACACAAATTGACATACTATTGGGTCGCGAACACGTATCTGCATTTACAGGAAGGAAGATGTATGACAGCAAGGGCAATCTTATCGCCATTTCATCAGTTGTTGGATTGGTTATTACGGCATTCATGACACCCCAAGCAAGCAACGCAACGCAATTGCACTAACAACAACAATGGATATAGATGCTTCGCTACAGAAGTTTTGGGAGCTGGAGAACGTCGACTGCACGAACAAACTTGAGCCCCAAGATGAACAGGTCGAAACATTTTCTCACCACACACACTCGCGATGAAAAGGGGAAGTATATCGTGGAGCTTCCATTCCACACCACACACCCTGAATTTGGAGATACTCTACAAGGAGCTCTCAAGCGTTTCAAATCGGTTGAACGTCGCTTGCAACAGAATGAGCAGCTACGAATACAATACATACATTTCATGCGAGAATATCAGACTTTGGGACATGCGACAACTGCCAACGGAACAAATCACCTCTGGGCAACATTTCTACATGCCCACACCACCCTGTGTTGGGTCGAAAACTCCGAGTAGTTTTCGACGGGTCATTCCGCGACGCCAATGGTAAGGCTTCGAGATTTTCAGAGAATTGTTTGGAGAGAAGATCCAACCGATCCAATCAAGCACTTTCAACTATGTACCGTCACCTACGGAACTTCATGTGCGCCATTCCTAGCGGTTCGGGTGTTGCAACAACTGGCTTCGGATCATCATCATGAATTTCCGAATGCTGCGAAAATCCTACTGGAAGATTTCTACGTTGACGATGTTCTTACTGGATCAAACGGTGAGGATGAGCTACTACGGAACCGGAACGAACTTATACAACTAATGTCCTGCGCCAAGCTAGAGCTCGGGAAATGGGTATCAATACCAAAGGCATAACAGAGGATACCGACGCCTCCACACAACCAACTCAATGGTCACCAGTAAAAGGTTCTGGGACTCTACTGGCATCCTGGAAAGGACACGCTAACATACAATGTGGGTCTATCTGCAAATCCTAACTGCACAAAAGACAAGTCTTGTCCGATGTTTCACGGATATTCGACCCACTTGGACTCTTGGCACCCGTCGTGGTTCAGTTCAAGATTCTTTTCAACGACTATGGCTACTCAATCTGGATTGGGATGATCCACTTCCAACAACAAACTGGCGGACAATTGGCTGAAGTGGCGAGCTGACCTCGACACATTGCAGCAGTTTCAACTACCACGTTTGGTTGTCAACGACGCAGACAACATCAAATTGCACGGATTCTCCGATGCTTCTATCAAGGCATACGCTGCTGTAGTTTACAGCAGAGTAAATACACGACGACGGCTCTGTGTCCATATCTTTAGTGGCTGCAAAGACATGCGGGTGGCTCCACTCAAGCAGCAATCCTTGCCACGCCTGGAGCTTTGCGGAGCACTTCTTCTGAGCCAATTCATACGATCAATTAAGGCTGGATTACGACACAGAGATACAACTATATTTGCATGGTGCGACTCTACAATTGTTCTATCGTGACTATCATATGCACCAGCCCATCTGAAGACGTTTGTTGGGAATCGAACCTCGGAAATTCTGGATTCCATTCCATGCCATGCTTGGCGTCATGTGGACTCCAAAACAAACCCAGCTGACTGTGCGTCAGGGGCCTCATGGCTGCCGACCTCATCGACTTTCGGCTGTGGTGGACTGGTCCTACATGGCTACGTGACAACGATCAATTCTTGATAAAGTTGAACAACTCAAAGTTTTACGTTACTCTTTCAGAAAATGGCATACAAAACGAAGTCAAAACCAATTGTTTGTCTACATTGGTCGAATCAAAATTGGATAATCTACTGGAAGAACTAATAGCCCGAGTCTCCTCCTGGCAGAAGCTGGTGCACACTATTGGCTATGTTCTTCGCTTCATCAACGCACAAAACATCCATCTCGGGACAGGAGCTCCCAATCTCTTACATTTCATGAGATCAGGACTGCACGGATTCTGTGTTTGCGTTACGCGCAAACCTGCTTTCAAGATGACTACCAATTGCTACTTGTCAAGAAGCCATTACGGAGCCGATCGCGGCTTGTGAAACTGTCACCAATCATTGACAAAGACAATCTAATCAGGGTCGGAAACATCCAGTTTTGCTGCCAAGACGCATCGCACCACGAAACTAATCTTGGAACCCGAGCACCGGGTCAGCCTCCACCCTGGTGTTTCTGCACTCTTCGTAATTGTTCGGCAAAGGTTCTGGATATTTGGCGCACGTAACCTCGTACGCAATATCGCAGAGTCGAATGTTTGGCTTGTTTTCGACAAAGACGGCATACATCACAGCAACGAATGGCTGATCTACCCAGCATTCGTATCACACGCACTGCCATTTGTCAACACCGGTTTGCAAAATGGGCCAATCCTTCTCAAGGATGGCAAGGTTCGCAAACCACGTATAAGCAAGGGCTATATATGCCTATTCGTTTGCCTGGACACATCGGCAATACATTTGGAACTTGCCACGGATCTCACCACTGAAACGTTCCTGGCTGCACTGCGGCGCTTCATATCTCTACGTGGCAAATGTGCCACGAAATCTACAGTGACAACGGCACAAATTTCATCGGCGCGAAGCGCCTCACTCGATGAAACGCAAACCCTCACAGCAACACACCGACCTGGTTACTCATGCCCTGGCATCCAATGGGTATTCATTCCGCCTGGTTCACCTCATTGGGGTGGAAAATGGAATCGGCAGTTCGATCGGTTAAACTGCACCTTCGACGAGTCGTCGGAACCTCAACCTTACATTTGAGCGGATGCGTACCCTACTTTCGCAACTCACGTCCTCTCTGGAACACCGGATACTGAGGTCAACTATTTATCGCCGGCTCACTTCTTAATTGGACGACCATTCACCACCATACCGGAGGTTGACTTGGGTCACATTCCTGTGGGTCGATAGGTACTGGCAGAGTATCCAGTCCATGTACCAAAGGTTTCTGGAAACAATGGCATCAGGAGTACCAGACCACTCTGCAACAGCGTCCAAAGTGGACCACGTCAATCCCTAACATCTCGATCGGGGACGTTGTGCTTGTTAAGGAGTCCAACAGCCCACCGGCTTCAAGGCATTGCACGAGTTATAGAAGCCTATCCAGGAAAGGACGAACTGGATCGAGCAGTCAAGCTCAAGACCGCATCTGGAGAATTAACCCGACCAATTACTAAATTTGCGGTATTGCCCCGTTCAGAAACTGTGTTTCAGGGCGGGCCGGGATATTGAGGAACGCAGACGATATTCTTGACTTCTCATATTTAGAAATAAGTCCATCGCTAAGCGACGAAGCAATCGGGAAAAGGGGCAAGAAGAGAATGGAAGAGACCAAAAATCTGTATACACACATATTCTTTTCGCCGCTGCGACGGTTTTTCAGTACCAAATAGACATCGAACTGGTCAAGAACAAAATAAATACAGTCCACTAAAATCAAATCCCTCGAGCATATTATTTGCGAACAGATCTGATGTAGTCTTTTGTGTATACATTAAAAGAAGCGGCGAGAGCACTGTGGGATTCCTCCCTGCACTACCTGAAGATCCAGTCATCATTTTATCCCCAATCGGCCGACTAATTATTTCGAATTAAATAAAACTCGGCGCAGAAATAAAATTACGATATGTACTTTAATGCGTGACATCCAAATTGCAAGTGTGGCTTGCCTGCCCTTTACATTGCCGCTCCGATCGCTAAGCGCAGCTTCGCTCGGCAGACGTCAGTAGGCAGACGCAAAGCGGAGATAGCGAAGAGCGAGCTTGCAGAAAGCGTTTAGCAGGGCAAGCAAGCGCAAAGCTTTAACAAACAAATGAGTGACATAGACATAAGTAACAAACAAAATAAGCGGCTGAGGGCAGAACCGCTATTTTCCAACAGCCCTCTTGAAGATGCTTGCTTGGGCGCAGCTGGCGGCTACGCTGGGATGATCATCGAATGCAGCAATCGGCTTCTTTACGAAGGCGGCTTGTCGTGATTACATCTTGATCATCAGGAACCTCTGTAATTGCATAGAATGGCAGGAAATTTAGCAATGTAGAAATTTCAAATGTTGAAATTTGAATTTCATTTAGCGTGGATATGTAGGTTTTTAATATATCGAAAAGTTCGCGCTGCAGTTCCTGATTCTCCGATCGCAGTTTTTCCACTTGCACCTGGCACTCGAGCAGCTGCTTCCTATGCATTGCTGCTCTAAGTTTTGGTACTCCAGCGTTGTGGGTCGAAAGTCGTCAATAGAGATGCAAGAGGAATTTTCAAAAGCGGCTAAAACTGCACGCTTATTCTCCGAGCTATCAATGCTTCCTGACACTATCCAAAAAGTTTTGTCTCCTGCAATGTTGGCAATTGGTCTGATAGTCGAATCTGTCCGACGCACATTAAATCGAAGAACAAACCAGAACCTATCAACAGATCGATACGTTGGAGCTTGGAGAAATTAGGATCAGCTAGTTTTAGATTATTCGGCATTGGCCAATCCTTTGCGTCTAGGTCGAAGTTAGGCTGCATTTCCGTAATTGAGTTGGTGACAATTGCAGCGAAGGAAGCTCGATTGCTTGCGTCCTGGGATTGTACAACTATATGTACAGACTTGCTCGAAGGTAGAATGGAATCTCCGATACCGGAAATGTTAAAATAACATGAATGATATTCCAATTGCAACTGATTAGCAAGTCTAGATGTTACAAAGTTTGTCTGTGATGCAGAATCCAAAAATGGCACGACATGGGATAACGGCACCATAACGATCTGTTACATGGACGAGGGCAGTAGGTAGCAACACGTTCTATAGATACTCTACAAGGAGCTCTCAAGTTTTCAAATCGGTTGAACGTCGCTTGCCACAGAATGAGCAGCTACAATGAACATTTCATGCGAGAATATCAGACTTTGGGACACATATGACAACGCCAACGGAAGAAATCATATCTGGGCAACATTTCTACATGCCACACTCCCCTGTGTTGGGTCGAAAACTCCGAGGAGTTTTCGACGGGTCAAATCCGCGACGCCAATGGTAAGGCTTTGAACGAATACAATTTACAGGGCCCAGCATTCAACGCGATCTATTTGCGACAACTGCCTGCGCTTCAGAATGTACAAATTCGTCACATTCTCAGCGGATATTGTGGAAATGTTCCGCCAAATATGGGTCTGCAATAAGCATCGAGATTTTCAGAGAATCGTTTGGAGAGAAGATCCAACCGATCCAATCAAGCACTTTGAACTATGTACCCGTCACCTACGGAACTTCATGTGCGCCATTCTAGCGGTTCGGGTGTTGCAACAACTGGCTTTGGATCATCATCATGAATTTCCGAATGCTGCGAAAATCCTACTGGAAGATTTCTACGTTGACGATGTTCTTACTGGATCAAACAGTGAGGATGAGCTACTACGGAACCGGAACGAACTTATATAACTAATGTGGGGGGACTTATACATATGCGCGTATAATCCTCCCGGTTGTATCGAGTTTGAGGCTACTTTCTCGCAATAATTGTTGTCGACGATTCATTAAGAAATCATAACTTTATTTCGTTCATTTGTCTTATATTTAATTTACACAGTGTTTTATAATCTTCTCTCGCTTTCATTTAATCCGCGCACCGAGAACACAACCTCTCTCTCTCGTAGCTCAAACTCTTCTCCTTTTCGATTACTCGATCTTAGTTTCTATTCGATTATTTCCTCTCTCATGTTAATGGTACTCCCGTTACTGCCTTTCCTACATTCGGCCATCCGACATCCTCATTCGTCCCGAATGATGGATACCACTTTTTCATGTGCTCTGCCACTGTGTTAGTCCGGTTAGGTCCCTCTTCCTCTCCTACTTTTTCGACTAAATATCTACCATGCCTCAAATTTGCGGACTATTTTATAAGGTCCTAAATATTTTTTTCTTTAACTTCAAACCCGCTCCAAACTGCGTTCTTTTGATGGGCAACCAATTCATCCACCTCACTCGCGCTCCTCTCCTATTCCTGTTATAACGTTCTACTATTTTCTTCTTGCATTTTAGCTATGTTTCCTTTCACTGTCTTTCGTATCTCTTCTTTTCACTCTGTAGCTCGGCTAGCAACTCTTCTT
>CM017777.1:20014664-20171041 GCA_008121275.1 Drosophila lowei
CCCCCCCAAAAAATTTTTAAAGGAAAAAAAAAGGGTAAAAAAACCGATTTATTCCCCCGGGCCAAAATTTGGGGGTTTTTTTTGGGGAAAAAAAGGGGGTTTTTGGGGGAAAAGACCCCCAAAAAAAAAAACCCCCCTCCAGAAAACCAAAATTTGGGGTTTTTTTTTTTGGCCAAAGGGTTTGGGCCCCTTTAAAACTGGGGGGGGCCCAAAGGGGGGATTAAAATTTTTGGGGGCCCCCTTTTTAAATTTTCCAAAATTAAAAACCTTTTTTTTTTTTTTTAAAAAAAATTTTTAAAAAAAAAAAAAAAGGGGGCCCCCCTTAAAAATTTTTCGTTTTTTTTTAAAAAAAATTTTTCCCCGAAAACCCCCCCGGAAAAAGGGTTTAAAAAAAAACCCCCCCCTTTTGGGGGGGAAAGGGGGGGGGAAAAAAAAATTTTTAAAAAAGGGTTTAAAAGGGGGCCCCCCAAAACTTTTTTTAATTTTTAAAAAAAACGGGCCCGGGGAAAAAAAAACCCCCAAAAATTTTTCCCCCAAAAAAAATTTTCTTTTGGGGGAAAACCCCTTTTTAAAACCCAAAAAAAATTTTTAAAATTAAAAACCCCCCAAACCCAAAAAAAAAAAAAAAATAAAAAAAAAAAAAAAAAAAATTTTTTTAAAATTTTTAAAAAATTTTTTTTTTTTTTAAAAAAAAATTTTTAACCAAAAAATTTTTAAAAAAACAAAACAAAGAAAAAAAAAAAAAAAGAAATTAAAAAAAAAAACCTTTTAAAAAAAAAAAGGGGGGTTTTTTGGGGGGGGCGGGGGGCCAAAATTTTTTTCCCGGGGGGCCGAAACCCCCCCGGGGAGGGGAAAAAAGGGCCAATTTAAATTTTTTAAAAAAATTAAAAAAATTTTTTTTGGGGTTCCCTTTTTTTTTTTAAAAAAAAAACCTTTTTGGGGGGGAATTTTTTTTTAACAACCCCCGGGGGTTTTTTCTCCAAAAGGCCCCAAAGGGCCCGGTGGGGGGGGAAAAGGGGAAACCCAGGCCCCCCCAAATCGGGGCCTAAAAAATTTTTTGGGGGGGTTTTTCCCAAAAACCCCACAAAATTTAATTTTTTTGGTTGGGTTAAATTTAAATTTTTTCCCCCCTTTCCCAAAAAAAAAAACCCCCCCCCCAAAGGGGAAAATTTTAAAAAATTTAAAAAGGGGGGGTTTTCCCCCAAAAAAATTTTTTAAAAAAAAAACCCCCAAAAAAAAAAAACCAAAATTTCCCCGGCCCCAAAAAAGGGGAAAAAAATTTTTCCCCCTTTTTTTAAAAAAAACCCCCCAAAAAAAAATTCCTTTTTCCCGGTTTTTTCCCTTTTCCCAAAAGGGGTTTTTTTGGGGGGGGGGAAGGGGGCCCAATTTGAAAAAGGGGGGTTTTTTGGGGGGCCCCAAAAACCGGGCCCCAAAAACAAAAGGGGGGCCCCGGAACCAAATTTTGGGGGAAAAAAAAGGGGGGGCCCAATTTTTCCCCCTTTAAAAAAAAAAAATTTTTTTTTTAAAAAAAAAAAAACAGGAAAAACCCCGGTAAAATTTTTAAAAGGGGAAAACCCCCCCCGGGTTTTCCTTTTCCAAAAAAACCCAAACAGGGCCCGGTGGGGGGGAAAAAATTTTTTTTTTTTTTTCCCCCCCCCCAAAGGGAAAAAAAATGGCCCCTTTGCAAGGCCCCAAAAATTTTTTTTGGGGAAAAAAAAAGGTTAAAATTGGGAAAAAAAATTTCCGGGGGGAAAAAATTGGTTTTGGGGGTTCCCGGGGTTTTTGGGGGGGTTCCCCCGGGGGGGGAAGGGGGCCCAAAAAACCCCCAAAAAAAAAAAAATTTTTTTTCCCAAAATTTTTGGGGGTTTTTTCCCGGGAAAGGGCCCTTAATTTGGGGTTGAAGGGGGGAAAAAAAAAAATTTTTTTTTTTTTAAAAAAAATTTTTTTGGGTTTAAAAACTTTTTTTTGGGGCCCCCAAAAAAAATTTTTTTTGGGGGGAAAATTTGGGGGAAAAAAAAGGGGGGGGGGGAAAAAATTTTTTTTTCAAAACCCCCCCAAAAATTTGGGGTTTTGCTGGCAAAATTTTTTTTGGAAAAACCCCCGGAACCCAAAACCCCCCAAAAATTAATTTTTTTTGGTTGGGGGAAAAAAAAAAAATTCCTTTTTTTTTAAATAAAATTTTTTTTTAATTTTTAAAATTGGGAAAAAATTTTCCTCCCTTTGGGGAAAAAACCAAAAAAAAAATCCACCCAAAAAATTTTAAAAGGGTTCCCCTTTTTTTTTGGCCCATTGTTTTTTTTGGGGTTTTTTGGGGGGGGGTTTTGGGGGGTTTTGGGAAACCAAAGGGAGGAAAGGGGGGGAAAAAAACCAAAATGGGGGGAAAAATTTTTATTTAAAAAAAACCTTTTGGGGGAAAAAAAATTTTTTAAGGGACTTTAAAAAATTAAAAAAAAAAAAGGGGGGTTTCCAAAAAAGGGGAAACCGGGCCCTTTTAAAGGTTTTTCCCCCAAAAAGGGTTAAGGGGAATTTTTGGGTTTGGGGGGCCCTTTCCCGCCATCAACCCCAAAAAACCCCCCGGGGGTTTTGGGGGTTTTTCCCCAAAAGACCTTTGGCCGGGGGTTGGGGGGAAAAGGGTTTTAAAAATCAATACCCCCCCTTAAAAATTTGGGAAGGGAACCCTGCCCCAAATAAAAACCCCCGGGGGCCAAAAAAACCCATGGGGGAAAAAAAAGCCGGGGGGGAAACCCCGGGTTTTGGGAAAAAAAAATTTTTATTTTCCCGGAGGGCAAAATTTCCCCTTTGTGAACAAATTTTTTAAGGGCAAAAAGGGGTTCCTTACTTTCCCCCCCGGCCAAAAAGGGGGGGCCCGGTTTTTTTGGAAGGGGGAAAAATTTATAAACCCCAATTTTCCCCAAAAGGGCCGCCGGGTTTTTTCCCTTTGGGAAAAAAGGGGTTTTTCCCCCAAAACCCAAAAGGGCCCAAAAACGGGTTTTTCCGCCAAAAAAGGCCGTTTTGGGGCCCCAATTCCCAAAAGGCCCTTTGGCCCAAACCTTTTAAAGATGTTTTTTAACCCCCCCCAAAAGGAAAAAAAAGGGGGGGTTTGGTGACCGGGTTGGGGGCCCTGACCCCAAAAACCCCAAGGGGGCCCAAAAGGGTTGGCCCCCCTTGGGTTTTAAAAGGGGCCCCTTTTCCCCCCCAAAAACCAACCTTTTTGGGTAGGCCTGGGCCCCTTTTTTGGAAGAAATTGCCAAAGGGGAAGTTAAGGAACCTTGGGTTTTTGGGTTTTTAAAGGGGGAAAAAAAGGAAAAAAAAAAACCAAAGTTTTGGGGGGGGGGCCCCTAAATTTTGCCGGTTTTTCCCCAAAGGTAAAAATTTTTGGGCCCTTAAAGGGGTTTTAAAAAATCCCTTTAAAACCCAAAGGAACCCCGGGGGGTTTTTTTGAACCCAAAGGGGAAAAAAGGGGTTTGGGCCCCAAATTTTTGGGCAAACAAAAAAAAAAAGGTTTTAAATAAAAAAAGGGGGGGGAAACCAAAATTCAATTTTTTTTCTTGTTTTGGGTTTCTAGTTGTTTGTGAGCTGTGTTTTTATATATTTGTGTTATTTTGAGCCGTGTTAAATGGAATAAAACCGTGTAATTTTTTTTAATTTTTGATGTTCAAGCCGTGCCATCTCAAACCTTGTAAAAAAAAGACCGTGTAAAACAGAATTAGGTGTGTATCACCTATGACATATGTATACATTGCTTAAACATTTTTTATTCCAACCGTATACACCTAATTCTGTTTTTACACGGTAGATTGGTTCCCTGAAAAACCGTGTAAAAACCGTGTAAGAAAAGACGCATTGATCATTATACGCAAAAAACGAAGAGAAACAAATATGTACATATTCTCTTAATGCTCTTTCTTGTTTTCGTTTGGTTTCTAGCTTTTGAGCTGTGTGTGATTTTATATATATGTGTTGTTATTTTGAACCGTGTTAAATGGAATAAAACCGTGTAAAAAATGTAAAATTGTTGATTTTCAAACCGTGTTATTTCAAAATCGTGTAAAAAGACCGTGTAAAAACAGAATTAGGTGTAGTTACAATCTGTCCCAATAGGCTATTCACACTGACGACCATCCACAATCCACCATCCATTTCCTGGGATGGTCCGTAAGGACTGCCGTTCTGAAATTTCCCAGTTAGTCCACCATCCATTTTGGATGTTCCTAAGCCGCACGTTTCTATGCGATAGTTAGCCGATGGTTTTCAAATGCAACCCTAAAAAGCAGCTGAATGGCAATAAAAATTGTTCGCGCCTAGACATATTTCAAATCTTAATTCGAATTTTAAATCGTTGAAAACTAAAAAAGAAAAAAACAACAGACACAATACAAAATGGAGAGACCTGAAATTGGTGGTAATAAGGTACATATGTACCTTTTATTGGTACATAAGGTGACAAGCATATGTACATATGTATTTGCTTTCTTTTTCTATAGAGTAGTATTTGCAGCCATTAAATAAAACAAACAATAAACCGGAAGTGGCTGATCTTCGCACACTGGGTGGGGAGAGGGTGGCATCGAAGCGAGATTGGCAGCCGAACACATGGCAACGAGCGCGTGTGAGCTGCGAATCCACGGCGTTCCCTTTTGTGGAGGAAAATGTGAGAGCTCTCTTCAACAAGCTCTGCTTCAATCTACAGCTGACCCACCACCAAGAATCCGTGACGTATTCAGGGCCAGACAAACACAACACTCAAATGTCGATCCGTTATAATTGTTAAAATGGAAAAACGTCCGCGAGAAGATCAATCTCCCCAGTAAGATTGGGATTTACCGCCGCGAGAGTAAGAGACAACTGAGCTTACAGTTCTTTGGTTTCGACTCAGAAGCTGCTGTCTACGTCAACGAGCAGCTTTAAGAGAGAACTATATAATATTCAAAGAGGCCATGCGAATGAAGAAGACAAAATTCTTGCAGCTGTCTTTACTCGGCGCGGCCTCGTGCATAATGCGATCCCATGATAGAGAGATGCCCAATGCATTGAGCGTATGGATGAGCTTTTGTCGCTCGCACCATCTAATGAGCCCGCACAGCCTCTCCCCCTCTCTTCGACTGCCTCCCCCACTCGCGCCTCGGTTGGATCGGAAGAAGCAGCAGCAATTAGCTTTCGCTCTTAATAACTTGCACATACTGCTCTCTTATTCTTATCAGTTAGGTTATTGTTTTATTATCTTTTTTTCACAGTTCTTACACACAGTTAGTTTATTGTTTTCCAAATATTGAGTTTGCGCCCCCAATAAGTTCTCACTTTAATGAATGGTGAGATAGGTAGTTCCATAGCCGGTAGTATTATTAAAATAATTAGTAACCATAGAAATGGACTCAAAGTTGTACACATAAATGCACAAAGTTTGTTAAGGAAAATCGATGAGTTTAGATTTCTCTTTACTCAGTCAAATGTAGATGTTATATGTGTATCTGAGACGTGGTTTAACTCTGATTTATGTGATTTGTCAATTGTGTGATGGTTATGTTGTTTTTCGTTCGGATCGTATTGGGCATGCAGGTGGCGTTGCTATATATGTTAATACAAAATTAAAATGTAATGTTAAGTGTACACAACCTAGTGAATGTCCTATTGAATATCTCTTCTTGGAAATCGCGAGCAAGATGAACAAGAAAATTTTATTAGGCTGTATTTATCGACCCAATCGTACAATCGACTATGAGCCACTTTTAAATGTTATCTCGGATCATCTCTTGAAAATCTCTTGAAAGAGTCATCTATTAGATAACTTTGCCTCCCTGGGCTTGTACGCTGTTAATACAACATTGCCTACACATTTCAGCAATACCTGTGATACACTTCTTGACATTTTTTCTTCACCTAATGACCATAGCAAGACCCTATTATATGACCAGGTATCAGTACCAGCATTCTCTAAACATGACCTTATCTTCCTGACATATGACTTGACTTTGGACCATAAAGCTAATTCCTTTATTTATAGAGATTTTAAAATATTGACTATAATGAACTTTACCTAGAATTTAATGCGTGTGACTGGGCTTCCATTTACCTTTCCCTTTGTTGACTGTCAATTGAGTGTTTTGAACAAAATATTCAGTACTTGTTGTTCAACAAATTTATACCACTAAAAACCAAAAGTCACCAAACCAAGACAAAAATCCATGGTTTAACAACGAGATAAAAAAACAACTAACGTATCAGCGAGATGTTGCCTACAGTAAATGGAAGCGGTATAAAACGGACTACTTCCGTTTAAGGTACAAAGAGTTAAGAGCAAATGCTAACAAAAGTATAAGATCTGCTAAGCGTAGTTACTATAAATCTAAGTTCCAAAATTGCTCTACCATTAAGCAAAGATGGAAAGAAATGAATAGTATATAGAATAGGCAAATGTAAACAGAAGACTGAGCTGGACATAAATGTCGAAGAACTTAACAAAAGTTCTCGATAATTGATGTACCTGAAGCGACAAGTAACACGTAATTCCTGAATAGCGTTCCACTTGGTGATAATAGTTTTAGCTTTGTGTGTGTCAATCAATGTGATGTCCTCGCGAGCATACTTAAAGGTGAAGTCCAACGCCGAAGGTCTCGATAACATTAGCCCGAAATTTGTGAAAATCTTACTTCCTAAGATTTTGTCTCACATCACTTATATCTTCAACACGGCTATAATCTACGTCCTCGTTTCCAACGGAATGGAAAAAAAGCGAAAATTTTACCGATCCGAAAACCTAACAACGACTTTAGGCCCATTTCAATACTTCCGTTCCTGTCAAAACTCTAGAAAATCTCATGTCCTTACAGATTGAACTACCTGACTAACTACTCGCTATTAAACAACAAGCAGTCAGGTTTTCGAAAAAAAAAAAGAAGTTGTATAAGCGCTGTAACGGATATCGTCGAAGATATTCGACAGCAACTCGATAAGAACTGGGTTACGTTTTTAACACTTCTCGACCACAGTAAGGCGTTCGACTCAGTCAACCATAATATTCTCTGCACAAAACTGACCAAATTATTCAACTTCTCAGGGACTGCGGTCAATTTGTAAAATCGTACCCTAACAAATGATTGCAGACTGTTGTATCCGGTACATATGCTTCCACTTTTTTGGTTCTTGCACGAGTCCCTCCAGGGATCAGTACTAGGCCCCTTACTGTTTTCCATATATGTTAATGATCTACCCAGTGTCTTGTCTGACTGTGAAATTACATTTATATGCTGATGACGTCCAAATTTATGTTAGTAGTCCCGTTAATGAAATAAATCTATGTGTCGACATGTCCAACAAAATGCTTTCCCTAATGAGAAATGGGCAAAGAGAATGGCCTGGGAATAAATCCAAGAAAATCAAAATGTATTGTAATTGCCAAAAAACGGATTGATACAAAAAATCTCGTGAATATACACATAGGCAATACACCTATTTCCTACGAAGATTGCGCAAAGTTAATCTGGGGATAACATTCAGTAGTACTCTATCATGGAGTAAACATATTTCAAAGGCAACTGACGTACATATGGTCTGTTGCGTCAGCTCTCAGCATCTAAAACTTTTTTGCCAGAAGAAATAAGAGTATTAATTGCTAAAGTCATTCTCATCCCAACTCTCTTTATGGTATAGAGATGTTTGGTCATTGTGACGCTCGTGACTTGCAATAATTAGTAGTATGCTTTAATTCAATTGTCCGTTATGCTTTAATTTAAGTCGTTTTGACCATGTTTCCCACCTGTCTCGTAAAATACTGACCTCAACTTGACCCCATGGATAGATTTTAGAACCTTAGTATACTTTCATAAAATTGTGACCACCCAAGAACCGATTTGCATCTTTTACCGCAAACTTAACCCCGCTACATCACAAAGAACTAACAATTACATTTGTCCTCGAATTCGAACGCTTTGCTCGAAGAGGCAGTTCTTCATTAACGCTATTCGCTTATGGAACAATCTTCCCCATAGCATTAAAACCATTAGAGCGCAACTCAATTTTACTTTAAAGTCAAAAACACTTAGGTAATCAATAAAATTAAATTAACAAATTCATTAAAAAAAAAAAAAAAAATTAATTAAATAGTAGAATAAAAATAAAAATTTAAAAAATAATTAAAAATTTTGTAAAAAAATTATAAGTGTAAGCTTTTCAAAAATGTTAAAATGGTATCTATTAGAATTTTAAGTAAATAACTCTCCACAAGGATGCGTGGGTGACTAGCGCATTAAACATAAGTGTAAACTTGCAGCGCCAGGGATAATGCATAAAATAAAAAAAAAATAAATAAAAAAAAAACAATACGCATAAGTCGAAATGGACTGCATATATTGATAATCTCGCTACAAACATTTGACGGATTCGCGGGTGTCCCGAAATAATTCCGTTTATGTCGACCGGGACAGATCCAACGGCTCTAGTATTTATTTCTGGAAAACCTGGATTGTGTGGTGAAAATGCTTGAAGTCCAGAAGGACCAGCAGAAATTACAGGATGAGCACCAGGAAACAAAGCGAGATATACTCCAGCAAATTGAGAGCAACCAAGGCCAAACCAGCACCAAACAAAGCTGCTGCAATTTTTTAATGGAGTCCAAATAGTAACGTTTATTGTACATATATGGATTGTTTTATTATAGTCAAAAATATAGCCAATTTATTAATTTAAAGTTGTGAAAATTTCACAATTCAGAACAAAACTTTGTTATTTTATGTCATCAACTGTTGACGGATGGTAGATGGTGGATGGTGGCAGTGTGAATCGGGGGTTCCGCATCTGTCAAAAATCCCACCGTTCCCCGGGATGTGCTCAGTGTGCAGGAGCCTATAAAACACAATGTGCATATATAATATATATAAATCTTGATATAAAAATTTGTAATGTTTGAAAATGGGAACACCCAATATTTTCGTTGCTCTTTAGAATTTTTTTAACATAATCCGGTGCAACACATCGAGGAATACCCTCTATTTTTGATATAATTTTGTTAGAGTTATGTATTTTTGGAATAAATAATCGGGTCATACTCTTGTTGCAGTATATGAAGCATGTATAAGTTTTTAGCCATACTAAGATGAATACTACAGTTTTAGAATGGAAAAAAAGTGAACTTTTTCGATATTGTTGGATTGCCGTTTGTAAAATTCCCGAATATTGTGGAAATTACGTGTCACTGTTTCAATCTGACCAAAATCTGATGCTGGTGGAATTAAAATACCCTAGTGCTCTGTGACAAAATGGACAAATACATGTTTATTTTCCCAACTGGGAGTGCATTCCTTTAAAAGTCAACATAGGCTGCGCCACATCAGGCAATGTGCACTCGTCTAATAATTTACTAGCAACCGTCACACAAGATACAACATTTGTAGTACACATAGATATATACGATTTAAAAAGTTGACTAAAAACAAGGGCTCAATGATTGCATCCCGCAACTTTTAATACAACAAGTCCTACCACATGCATCAATGCAGTCATTGGATAAAATGCTGGTATTTTTAGGCTTTGAGAATGGGGACATTCTGTTGCAATATGGAAAAATGAACAGATTTATTTTTGACAAATAGTCGCCGCCCAATATCTCCACACGCAATTAATGGGGCCTGATGGACATCAAGACCTCAAAGCACGGATAAACAAACTACATACATGTTTGTGACATGTTTTGATGGCGTGTTTTGCTTTGCTAATGAAAGAAAAAGGAGCAATTGATCCAAAATTTATACTGGATAATAATAACATGCTTACAATCATTGTTGTATGATGCCTAAAAGCAAGTAATGCAGAATTAGATGATTCTATGTAGTAGTAGGGGCGAGAAGATGCTATATACTGCTACACTCGTGACAGAAGGGGCCCTTGCTATGCCATTGAAGGGAAAAAATGTTTTGGATTGGGTAGGCCATTATCTTATCGTTGTAGTCCAAAGTCCAGCAAGTTTTTTCTTTGATAAAAAGAAAGTGACTCTAATTGTAGTGGATACTGAAAACAAAATCATTGTTTTTTCTAAACAACTTCAAGATTTGTTTTATACTATCAGCGAAAACGAAGCATGTTACATTATCACTAATACTGAAGCTAGGGATAGCTCTTGTACAAACATATTCAAGTTACAGCAGTACAATACGAATACAAAATTCGACTTCTAATTGAACAAAATGTACAATATTGCTTTGCAATTGTTATCAAGAGAAGTCCTTGTTTCTTCATACGATATTGTTTTGTGCGGTTTCAATACGGAAATTCATTTTAGTACTGAAAGGGCGACATAAAAAAGAGCAGTCATAGAATATACAAAACAATTGGCTTTGTTAAACCCTATGATGTGATTTCCAAACTCTCTTTTCCAGGTACACTGAATATCTAAAAGAATATTTATATGAACTTTTTAAAAGTAATCATGCTAAAAAAAGCACAAAAACTTTTAAATTACTCGATCAGAAAAAGTGCAAACCGAAGAATGATTTCAATCTAGCAATAATGTTTTCTCAATCACGGGTAATCTTTATCAGATACGCTTTTAAATATACCAAGCAGTAATTTAAATTCTGCAAATGATGGAACTCAAGCCAAAAAGTTTTGAAGGCAATGAAATTTTACATTTCCATTTAGAATATGGACCAGAATCACTAATGAAAAATCCAGAAACTTATTTAAAGATTGTTAAATCGGTAATTATTGAAATAATACGAAAAAAGCATTCTTTGTTTTTTTTCCATTTTATTCGAATATAACGAGTTTTGTGCCAACTTATTAGCGGAAATAATTGGGAATTACCCACATGTGATGAGCAATTATATGATTATTTACTAATTCTCTATCTTGGACTTTGGCGTGATAGCAAAATAACTTCTACAGGTTTGTTTTAGATTTTTTGAATAATGGTCGCCTACGTCTTGAAAAAGTTTTAATTATGTAATAAAACTTTATATATTTTAAATGGGATTTAATAATTTCTATATAAGCAAATTCCATGGAATAGCGCAGATATTGTTACCGATGGAGAATGGGACAATGCGTATACAGTCTCATTAAGAGTTATCCACCCTAAAAATAATGTATTTTCAATATCCCACAAGCTCATTTTATTCAGCTGGAATTGTTTTTATTGTGGATACCTCTGAAAAAATTTAATAAATGCTTTTAAAACTTTTAAACCTATTAATCTTTGGAAAAAAAATAGTCCAAAAAATTTTGGAAACCCAAATCAAGAAACGAACGTTGTAAGTTGCTGCCAATTTAAATTTAAAAAATCAAAAAAGCTCCTCCCGCCATGTAACAGTTACGAAGAAATCTTCGGGCAATAGAATTTCGGCTAACTGGGAGTTACGCGTCGATATCAAGTCGTCAATCGTCGGAAATATGGGTTCTTTGGGATTAACCTTCCTTTGTTACTTCGTTCCTGCTTCCATTTTTATTAAAATCACTCTCTTTTGGAGAGAGGGCGGAAAGACGAGGAAAGGATCGTGGGAAGAAGGATTTAGTGCTGGTTTACGCAGCGAACAAGGAATAGGGATCTACCAGCGTCAATCTCTTTTTGCTGGCACGAGTCAAAACGCCCACCATGATCCTGAAAGGCCGAGTGATTTCAGGATCCCTGGAGTGTCAGTAATCCTTCTTCGCTCCCAGGCGGATTTCCCCAAATAGTAACGGTCTAGCACATATTCATCTTTTTTCAGAAACTATATTCAGTTAAAATGAAAGACACTAACAGATTCCAAAACAAGGTAAATGGTAGGGAACGAAAAGGTTAAAGATATTAATATGGAATATTTAATAAATAAATAAGATAAGTATAAATAGTTATTGATTTAAATGTATTATAGTGCGATATACAGTGGCGAACATGTGGATACATGTTTAGAAGTTTAAACGCCTGTAAATTTTAAAATACATCAAGAATTTTTTTTTTTTTTTTTTTTCATATATTCTTTAATTTAAAAGAAAAAAAAAAATAAAATTCAAAGTATCCTTTTTCCTTAAGATCCTGATTTTTCAAAAAAAAATCCGTTTTTTTTTCAAATTTGTTTACTTTTGAATTTTTTTTTTACATATTTTTTTCGTACCTTAGCTTTTATCACATTCCGAAAAACAGTAACTAAATTTAGTATTTTAAAATGCGCCACTTTTAAGAATAAACTCATCAATCCTTTGAAAGTGACTCGTATTTTTCAAAATTTTAATCAAGAGCCCATGGATTTTTCAAAAATCTAGGCTATTAGGCAGGCCACTTTAGTTAAGTGAAAACTCGAATTATTGGGACAATTTTTTCACGATTTAGCCGTGTCGACGGGTTACCGTCTTGCTAAAAGTGATCTCAGGTATGGCCCGCACATTTGTCTATAAAAATTTGACAAATTGGCTTCCAAAATATGAAGAAATATTCTTTCTTCATTATTCCATCGATTTCAACCAATTGGACAACGTTCCACCAAATTGGGAAACACCATCAGGCTTCCTCTTCCATGCTTTGTTCCTTGACCTGATGCTTTTCAGCTTTCCCTTGAGCGGTGCCAGTAGTATTCATTTCGGTCAGACTGAAAGGGTTTATTTTGGTTCATCTGACCAAATTACCCTCTTACAATCTTCATTTCCTGTGCTCCTCGCTAAATTTAAGCCGCGCAGCAGCTTTTTTCGAACCCAGGGCAGGTTTTCTGGTTAACTGCCGCTGTCAGGATCGTTGCAGGGTCCAATGGAACTGACGAGGTTAAAATCGGGAATAATGAATGATATTTCTTCATATTTTGGAAGGAATTTGGATTTTACCAAATGTGTCTACCCCATACCCGGCATTTTAGAGTCGGTAACCCGGCACTTTTACGGCTAAATTCGTGAAAATTGTCCCAATATCCGGAAACACTGGCCGAGCCCAATGATATCAGGATCCCAATAATGTCCGTATTGGCATCCTATTCTCGCTCAAAAGATGGTTCTCAAATAACGTGCGGCGGTCTAAATGTCTGCATCTTTATAAGCCAGTCGAAAATTTTAGAAAACTATCGAATGAATTAAACCCTAAAATATGCCAAATGAAAAGCGGCTAAACAGGGAACGATGCAAAAGTATAGTTTGAAAAATTAAAGGAACGAAAAGGATATCTTTGAGCCTATTTATTCTTTCTCATAAGAATATTTATAAAAATCCTGAGACAAAGTGACCTACTAAAAACGTTGGTGAAGTGCATAAACAATATATTGGTAGTCTTCACATAAGTCGATTAATAATTTTTCTCAACAGAAAGATACAAATATGGCGTAATATACATGGGTACATATGTCGAACTGACTTTATCCCACCATCGGGCGGCATCAGATATTGGTTGGAAAAAATATTCTTGCTCCAGCGTAGTGTAAAGGCAGAAGGCCTATCAGCTGTGATTAAGTTAAAAGTTGGAGGTCAACGACCGACGAACAGCTCTGCGCAACGAAGCTTTTGCCGCTCGCAGAATTTGGGAGGCATAGAATTGTAATGATGTTTGTATATTGTAAAAGCTCACTCACACGGTTTTTGGGTTCCCGTGGCGGAAGATCTGTCGTAGCTGGCGGGTCTCTTTTGGAGTGTATTATGCTGTTACAGCATAGCGCGTGCTGCATGGCATAAGCTCACTGATGTGACACGGCCGAGTGGACGCTTTTAAAGCTCAAACTTTTTAAACAAAATCTTTATACCATACATTTTAAACTTTTTATTTATTTTTTTTTTTACAAATATTACTGGATTTATCCAACTACACCAAAAAAACATACCAACGAACTGCAAGGGTCAAGGGAGTGCGAGTCACGGTGACACCTTAAAGGCCTCAGTGGCTTTCAGTGGGCTGTATGTGTCTAAGTTAACAACAAATTTGCCAAAAAACCAGCAACCGACACGTGGCGCTCCAGATCCTAAAACTGCTGGATCAGCGTCTGGACGATATCCGCCAACGGCGAGGGACTCCGAATACCTCGCCACACGGCTGAACTGCTGTCGTTGCATCGCTGCAACATTATTCCGCGGTCGCGAACCCACAGTAAGAATAGGGCCTCTAAATATATTGTAAAACAGTCTTCAATTATTCGTCCAAAAAGAACACGGTCTTCTTCCGCAAAAACTCAATACGTTGAATTTATTAATATACAAATTTAACTGGCGCCCGAGCAGGGACACGCGCGTAAAACGACAGAACAAAACGTGATTTCTAAGTTCGCGCATTCAGACCTACCTAAAACACTTAATTGTGTCAGCTACAATTTGGTGGACCGGAGGACTGTAGATCATCTCGCAGGACGCCTTCGCTGAATTATGGAAACCGAGGCCCAAGTAGGGAAAACCAAAAGGGAATATGCTCGGACCATCTGGAGGAACGGCCCACATCCTTAACCTTACTGTAAGCGAATGAATAGACCCTATAAATAATTGAAAACTAAATGCAAAATAATCAAAAGAAAATCATGATACAAAATAAATCATTTCAAAATGCCATATAAAATTATCCAACTTTGCGATTCCCTACGGGACCCTGCAAAGTAGAAGGGAAGAACCACCACTGGGTTTAACAGAAATAAACTTACATATAATAAACAAATCGAAAATACAAAGAAAATTTCCCCCAAAATACACACACACAAAAACACATATTTGAAACCCAAAGCCACAAGCACAATAAAGGCAACTAAAAACTCAACACAAACACACACAAAAACGAGGGGAACGTTGTTGAGGTTGCTGCTGCGACCGCAACATTGAACGACAAAGGTGCGTGTGAGAGAGACAGAAAATCAGTCAGAACGTGTCGACGGGCGCTGCGTAGCCCTGCAAATATATAGACGGGGCGAGAAAAAAAAATGAAATTGTTTTCTTCATACTGGTTTATAATGATTACGATCAATTCAGATTCAGCAGTCTAAAAATATATAATTACTCTCTACGATTCTGCGTTTTAGGTTTTCTTGTATCTTTAAAATTGTCGTTGCCACAGATTTTCTTTTTCTTTGTGGGGGCGGAAGTGGGTGGGGCGAAGTCTTGAAATACAATTGTTAGCAGTGACATATCACAGAAGTCTAGATACAAAACGTCGTTGCTCTAGCTCTTATAGTCTTTGAGCACTAGGCGCTGAGGACAGACGGACGGACGGACGGACCAGACAGACATGGCTCAATCGACTCGGCTATTGATGCTGATCAGAATATATATACTTTATGGGGTCGGAAACGCTCACTTCTGGACGTTACACATCCACTTTTACAACAAATCTAATATACCCCAATACTCATTTTGAGTATCGGGTATAAAGATGATGCATCGTAATTACATTATCAACCCTAGTGGGGGCAAAATTGTCTTAAACAAAGTAGAAATAATCTTCCCACCTCGCAGACTGATAGAGCTGGGTATATTAATCCAGCAAATTACAAAGCGAGGGGAACGTTTGGAGTTGCTGCTGTGACCGCAACTCTACATTTTATACCGATACATAGTCAGTATGGGTTCATTTAACGACAAAGAGTGCGTGCGAGAGAGACAGAAAATCAGGTCAGAACGTGGCGACGGGCGCCGCGTAGCCACTGCAAATTGACGGGAGAAAAATTTGTTTTCTTCATACTTTTATAATGATACGATCAATTCAGATTCCAGTCTAAAGATATAATTACTTCTACGATTCTGCGTTTTAGGTTTTCTTGTATCTTCAAGATTGTCGTTGCCAATTTTCTTTCTTTGTGGGGCGGAAGTGGGTGGATGCTTGAAATATTGAAACATACACTTGATACAAAACCGTCGTTGCTCTAGCTCTTATAGTCTTTGCACTAGGCGCTGAAAAATGACGGACGGACGGACAGACAGACATAGTTTTGATGCTGATCAGTGAGAGCTCTACAGTCAGGTCCTAATAGTCTCTAAGATCTGTGGATGCTCCAGACTTTCGTCCTTTGCGGGGGCGGAAGGGGGTGAGGCGAAATCTTAATAACAACTCGTCAAGGTCCGATATCACAGGAGCGTGGATACCAAATTTGGTTGCTCTAGCTTTTATAGTCTCTGAGATCTAGGAAATCACATTTAGCAATTGGCAAAGCCGGCTATGATACGTGTGTGTTAGAGACAGGGCGAGAAAAAATGAAATTGTTTTCTTCATTCTGGCTATAATAATAATGCGATCTGATTTAGATTCTGCGGTCTAGAAGATATGGTCATTCTCTACGATTCTGCGTCTTAGGTTTTCTTGTAGCTTTAATATTGTGGATACCACAGATTTTCGTTCTTTGTGGGGGGAAGGAAATTAGTTAGGGCAGAAAGTTTTGAAAATACAATTGCTTAACAGTGACATATCACAGAAGGCTGGATACAAAATGTCGTTGTTTTAGCTCTTATAGTCTTTGAGCACAGGCGCTGATAGGGACGGACAGACAGACGGGGCTCAATCGACTCGGCTATTGATGCTGATCAAGAATATATATACTTTATGGGGTCGGAAACGCTTCCTTCTGGACGTTACACATCCCACTTTCACCACAAATCTAATATACCCCAAACTCATTTTGAGTATCGGGTATAAAAATATAACCCACACAATCATACTCCATATTATTTACATATCTATATAAAATTTTGTTTTCTCTCGTTGATTTTCTTAAAAATTGGTACTCAGTAATTTGGTCCGTACCGAAAAATTTGTGTAACTAATCAATCAAGTTCATGGCAAATCCGATCAATCTTATCCACCCCCTGTACTTAAAAATTATTAAAAATTGCTCTGTTGTTAAGGTTACAATTTGGCGTTTATTGTTCGATATTGTTTGTGTGTTTTTGTTCGAGGCCGTGGCCATGGACTTAAATTTAGGATGTTAGGCGTTTTGGGCGACGAAGAGGACTGCTGACCAACTGCCTCGGAGAGGAAACGATCGACTAGACAGATGGAGGGGTCGAAGCAGTGGATTATAAGAAATAGAAGCGTTACATATGTGAGTGCGTGTATGCACTGAGGATGAGCGAATTAAGAGAAAAACTTAAGAGAGACGTGACTTAAGAGATATTAACGGCTGCTGCTCGAACATACTCCCCGTTGAAAGACCAGGGCTTTTAACAGATTCTCAACTGGAAGGACGCACAGCTTGTTGACGGCCTGACGAGTGGTTCCAGAGGGTGTCTGCAGGATGGCAACTCACAGCGCCATCAGCTCCAGCGATAACCTCGATCACCCGCGCTAAGGGGCCACTTCAACGGTGGAAAGTTTTCATCCTTGATGCAAAACGACATCGTTGACCTGGATCAGGGTTGTGGTGTGCGTCATTTTGGCGTTGTTGAAGCAGAGTCAGGTATCGCCCAACGTAAGCAAAAGATCTGCTGGGCACAGGAGACTCGCTGCCAGCGACCGAGTCGATTGAAGTTGAGACCCGTAACGTCTGGCTCCAGGAACTCCATCGGACGACCAATTAAAAATGTCCGGGTGTAAAGGACGCCAAGATCTTCAGGGTTTTCTGAAATCGAGATAAGAGGACGAGAATTCATTACAGCCTGGATTTGGCAGACCAATGTCCGCAACTCGTCGAATCCAAAAGTGACGATCCCAAGGCGCGATAGAAATGCTGCTTGGCCGTCCCTCACTGTTGCCTCCCACAAGCCGCCGAAATGCGGCGAGCGAGGCGGTATGAATCTCCCAGTCGAAGCCGTTGTTGATGCAATGATTGAACTTTAGCACGATGCTTCTCGCTCATAAATAGCCGCCGAAGGTCCTCTAACCCGTTCCTTGCGCCCACAAAATTGGTGTCATTATCCGACCAAATGCATCGAGGAATAACGCGTGGCAAATTAGCGTTTGAGGGAGCGCTCAAAGAAAGCAGTGGTTAGGTCCTTCACCAATTCCAACCAGGATTTGGCCTTTTGTTGCAAAACAGATGAACACGCAGATGTAAGATTTTATCGGTGCTCGACTGCGCCCATCTGGCTTGTAGTAGTCTACTACTACTAGTAGAAGGACCGCAGCAGTCAATTCAGTGACGCTGAATGCAGGCGAATCCTGTACTAGATCCTTCGGCAGGTCAGCCATGATGTGTTCTAATAAGACGAGGTCTGGACCGGCAGCAGATGACGCGCATTTTCGCAGGGGCGCGAACCACAGTTTTTCCGCCGATGGGCTAAAATCTGTAAGCGAATCGCCCAAGTAGCGACGCTGCGGACCAGCATGGTGGATGATTCGATGAAAGTGCGTAATGCTGGTGAACGTCAATGGATGATCCTTGGGCAAAATGATTGGGTGGCGTGCATCGAAGCCGAGAGTTGAGTGCCGCAGGCAGCCGCAACACGAATTCAGACCAAAGTCATCTATGAAAGGCGAGAGCGAGATGATTCTGCTAGAAGCCTCTACGCAGTTCCCTTTCCGCAGAGCATGGTACTCTGAATACAGTTGGGCCCGTTGACGTTGCGACGCAACAAATGCGATCCTTTGCGAAAGTCCTCAGACGAGAGAGATCCGGTGACTTCGTTCTGCTGATCCGCCAGCTGGAGATAAGTTGTTCCGCCAGCGGAGATAAGTTGTCCGCCAGCGGAGATAAGTTTTCCGCCAGCGGAGATAAGTTTTTCGCCAGCGGAGATAAATTTTTCCGCCAGCGGAGATAAGTTGTCCGCCAGCGGAGATAAGATGTCCGCCAGCGGAGATAAGTTTTCCGCCAGCGGAGATAAGTTGTTAGCGGAGATAAGTTGTCCGCCAGCGGAGATAAATTTTCCGCCAGCGGAGATAAACGTTGTCCGCCAGCGGAGATAAGTTGTCCGCCAGCGGAGATAAGTTGTCCGCCAGCGGAGATAAGTTTTCCCCAAGCGGAGATAAGTTGTTCGCCAGCGGAGATAAATTTCCCGCCAGCGGAGATAAATTGTCCGCCAGCGGAGATAAGATGTCCGCCAGCGGAGATAAATTTTCCGCCAGCGGAGATAAGTTTTTCGCCAGCGGAGATAAGTTGTCCGCCAGCGGAGATAAATTTCCCGCCAGCGGATATAAATTTTCCGCCAGCGGAGATAAGATGTCCGCCAGCGGAGATAAGTTGTCCGCCAGCGGAGATAAGTTTTCCGCCAGCGGAGATAAGTTGTTCGCCAGCGGAGATAAGTTTTCCGCCAGCGGAGATAAGATGTCCGCCAGTGGAGATGAGTTTTCCGCCAGCGGAGATAAATTGTCCGCCAGCGGAGATAAGTTTTCCGCCAGCGGAGATAAGTTGTCCGCCAGCGGAGATAAGTTGTCCGCCAGCGGAGATAAAATGTCCGCCAGCGGAGATAAATTGTCCTGCCAGCGGAGATAAGATGTCCGCCAGCGGAGATAAGTTTTCCGCCAGCGGAGATAAATTGTCCGCCAGCGGAGATAAGTTTTCCGCCAGCGGAGATAAGTTGTTCGTCAGCGGAGATAAGTTGTCCGCCAGCGGAGATAAATTGTCCGCCAGCGGAGATAAAATGTCCGCCAGCGGAGATAAATTTTCCGCCAGCGGAGATAAGTTTCCGCCAGCGGAGATAAGTTTTCCGCCAGCGGAGATAAGTTGTCCGCCAGCGGAGATAAAGATTTCCGCCAGCGGAGATAAATTGTTCCGCCAGCGGAGATAAGATGTCCGCCAGCGGAGATAAGTTTTCCGCCAGCGGAGATAAGTTGTTCGCCAGCGGAGATAAGTTTTCCGCCAGCGGAGATAAGATGTCCGCCAGCGGAGATAGCATGTCCGCCAGCGGAGATAAATTTCCGCCAGCGGAGATAAAGTTGTCCGCCAGCGGAGATAAGTTTTCCGCCAGCGGAGATAAGTTTTCCGCCAGCGGAGATAAGTTTTCCGCCAGCGGAGAAAAGATGTCCGCCAGCGGAGATAAGTTTTCTGCCAGCGGAGATAAATTTTTCCGCCAGCGGAGATAAGTTGTCCGCCAGCGGAGATAAGTTGTCCGCCAGCGGAGATAAGATGTCCGCCAGCGGAGACAAGTTGTCCGCCAGCGGAGATAAGTTTTCCGCCAGCGGAGATAAGATTTCCGCCAGCGGAGATAAGTTGTCCGCCAGCGGAGATAAGTTTTCCGCCAGCGGAGATAAGCTGTCCGCCAGCGGAGATAAGTTTTCCGCCAGCGGAGATAAATTTTCCGCCAGCGGAGATAAGTTGTCCGCCAGCGGAGATAAGTTGTCCGCCAGCGGAGATAAATTTTCCGCCAGCGGAGATAAGTTTTCCGCCAGCGGAGATAAGTTTTCCGCCAGCGGAGATAAGATGTCCGCCAGCGGAGATAAAATGTCCGCCAGCGGAGATAAAATTTTCCGCCAGCGGAGATAAGTTGTCCGCCAGCGGAGATAAGTTTTCCGCCAGCGGAGATAAGTTTTCCGCCAGCGGAGACAAGTTGTCCGCCAGCGGAGATAAGTTGTCCGCCAGCGGAGATAAATTGTCCGCCAGTGGAGATAAGTTTTCCGCCAGCGGAGATAAGTTTTCCGCCAGCGGAGATAAGTTTTTCGCCAGCGGAGATAAGTTGTCCGCCAGCGGAGATAAGTTGTCCGCCAGCGGAGATAAATTGTCCGCCAGCGGAGATAAGTTTTCCGCCAGCGGAGATAAATTGTCCGCCAGCGGAGATAAATTGTCCGCCAGCGGAGATAAATTTTCCGCCAGCGGAGATAAGTTGTCCGCCAGCGGAGATAAGTTGTCCGCCAGCGGAGATAAGTTTTCCGCCAGCGGAGATAAGTTGTCCGCCAGCGGAGATAAGATTTCCGCCAGCGGAGATAAGCGGATGTCCGCCAGCGGAGATAAGTTGTTCGCCAGCGGAGATAAGTTTTCCGCCAGCGGAGATAAAATTGTCCGCCAGCGGAGATAAGTTGTCCGCCAGCGGAGATAAGTTTCCGCCAGCGGAGATAAGTTTTCCGCCAGCGGAGATAAGTTGTCCGCCAGCGGAGATAAGTTTTCCGCCAGCGGAGATAAGTTGTCCGCCAGCGGAGATAAGTTTTCCGCCAGCGGAGATAAATTTTCCGCCAGCGGAGATAAGTTTTCCGCCAGCGGAGATAAGTTGTCCGCCAGCGGAGATAAGTTGTCCGCCAGCGGAGATAAGTTTTCCGCCAGCGGAGATAAGTTTTCCGCCAGCGGAGATAAGATGTCCGCCAGCGGAGATAAGTTTTCCGCCAGCGGAGATAAGTTTTCCGCCAGCGGAGATAAGTTGTCCGCCAGCGGAGATAAGTTTTCCGCCAGCGGAGATAAATTTTTCGCCAGCGGAGATAAGTTGTCCGCCAGCGGAGATAAGTTGTCCGCCAGCGGAGATAAAGTTGTCCGCCAGCGGAGATAAGTTTTCCGCCAGCGGAGATAAGATGTTCCGCCAGCGGAGATAAGTTTTCCGCCAGCGGAGATAAGATTTTCCGCCAGCGGAGATAAGTTTTCCGCCAGCGTAGATAAGTTGTCCGCCAGCTGAGATAAGTTGTCCGCCAGCGGAGATAAGCTGTCCGCCAGCGGAAATAAGTTGTCCGCCAGCGGAGATAAATTGTCCGCCAGCGGAGATAAGATGTCCGCCAGCGGAGATAAATTTTCCGCCAGCGGAGATAAGTTGTTCGCCAGCGGAGATAAGTTTTCCGCCAGCGGAGATAAATTGTCCGCCAGCGGAGATAAGTTGTTCCGCCAGCGGAGATAAGTTTTCCGCCAGCGGAGATAAAATTGTTCGCCAGCGGAGATAAGTTTTCCGCCAGCGGAGATAAATTGTTCCGCCAGCGGAGATAAGTTGTCCGCCAGCGGAGATAAGTTTTCCGCCAGCGGAGATAAGTTGTCCGCCAGCGGAGATAAGTTTTCCGCCAGCGGAGATAAGTTGTCCGCCAGCGGAGATAAGTTTTCCGCCAGCGGAGATAAGTTGTCCGCCAGCGGAGATAAAATGTCCGCCAGCGGAGATAAGTTTTCCGCCAGCGGAGATAAGATGTCCGCCAGCGGAGATAAGTTTTCCGCCAGCGGAGATAAGTTTTCCGCCAGCGGAGATAAGTTTTCCGCCAGCGGAGATAAGTTGTTCGCCAGCGGAGATAAGTTGTCCGCCAGCGGAGATAAGTTTTCCGCCAGCGGAGATAAGTTGTCCGCCAGCGGAGATAAGATTTCCGCCAGCGGAGATAAATTGTCCGCCAGCGGAGACAAGATTTCCGCCAGCGGAGATAAGTTTTCCGCCAGCGGAGATAAGTTGTCCGCCAGCGGAGATAAATTGTCCGCCAGCGGAGATAAGATGTCCGCCAGCGGAGATAAGTTTTCCGCCAGCGGAGATAAGTTTTCCGCCAGCGGAGATAAGTTTTCCGCCAGCGGAGATAAGTTGTTCCGCCAGCGGAGATAAATTTCCGCCAGCGGAGATAAGTTGTCCGCCAGCGGAGATAAGTTGTCCGCCAGCGGAGATAAGTTGTCCGCCAGCGGAGATAAGTTTTCCGCCAGCGGAGATAAGTTGTTCGCCAGCGGAGATAAAATTTCCGCCAGCGGAGATAAGTTGTTCGCCAGCGGAGATAAGTTGTCCGCCAGCGGAGATAAATTTCCCGCCAGCGGAGATAAGATTTCCGCCAGCGGAGATAAGTTTTCCGCCAGCGGAGATAAGTTTTCCGCCAGCGGAGATAAGTTGTCCGCCAGCGGAGATAAGTTGTCCGCCAGCGGATATAAATTTCCGCCAGCGGAGATAAGTTTTCCGCCAGCGGAGATAAGTTTTCCGCCAGCGGAGATAAGCGTTGTTCGCCAGCGGAGATAAGTTGTCCGCCAGCGGAGATAAGATGTCCGCCAGCGGAGATAAATTTCCGCCAGCGGAGATAAGTTGTCCGCCAGCGGAGATAAATTGTCCGCCAGCGGAGATAAATTTTCCGCCAGCGGAGATAAGTTGTCCGCCAGCGGAGATAAGTTGTTCCGCCAGCGGAGATAAAAGATGTCCGCCAGCGGAGATAAGTTTTCCGCCAGCGGAGATAAGTTGTCCGCCAGCGGAGATAAGTTGTTCGCCAGCGGAGATAAGTTGTCCGCCAGCGGAGATAAGTTTTCCGCCAGCGGAGATAAGTTGTCCGCCAGCGGAGATAAGTTGTCCGCCAGCGGAGATAAGTTGTCCGCCAGCGGAGATTAGTTGTCCGCCAGCTGAGATAAGTTGTTCGCCAGCGGAGATAAGTTTTCCGCCAGCGGAGATAAATTGTCCGCCAGCGGAGATAAGTTGTCCGCCAGCGGAGATAAGTTTTCCGCCAGCGGAGATAAGTTTTCCGCCAGCGGAGATAAAGTTGTCCGCCAGCGGAGATAAGTTGTCCGCCAGCGGAGATAAAATTTTCGCCAGCGGAGATAAGTTGTCCGCCAGCGGAGACAAGATGTCCGCCAGCGGAGATAAATTTTCCGCAAGCGGAGATAAATTTTCCGCCAGAGGAGATAAGTTGTCCGCCAGCGGAGATAAGTTGTCCGCCAGCGGAGATAAGTTGTCCGCCAGCGGAGATAAGTTGTCCGCCAGCGGAGATAAGTTTTCCGCCAGCGGAGATAAATTTTCCGCCAGCGGAGATAAGTTGTCCGCCAGCGGAGATAAGTTTTCCGCCAGCGGAGATAAGTTGTTCGCCAGCGGAGATAAGTTGTCCGCCAGCGGAGATAAATTTCCCGCCAGCGGAGATAAGTTGTCCGCCAGCGGAGATAAATTGTCCGCCAGCGGAGATAAATTGTCAGCCAGCGGAGATAAATTTTCCGCCAGCGGAGATAAGTTGTTCGCCAGCGGAGATAAGTTTTCCGCCAGCGGAGATAAGTTGTCCGCCAGCGGAGATAAGTTGTCCGCCAGCGGAGATAAGTTTTCCGCCAGCGGAGATAAGTTGTCCGCCAGCGGAGATAAGTTTTCCGCCAGCGGAGATAAATTGTCCGCCAGCGGAGATAAGTTTTCCGCCAGCGGAGATAAATTGTCCGCCAGCGGAGATAAGTTTTCCGCCAGCGGAGATAAGTTTTCCGCCAGCGGAGATAAGTTGTCCGCCAGCGGAGATAAGTTTTCCGCCAGCGGAGATAAGTTGTCCGCCAGCGGAGATAAGTTTTCCGCCAGCGGAGATAAGTTTTCCGCCAGCGGAGATAAGTTTTCCGCCAGCGGAGATAAGTTTCCGCCAGCGGAGATAAGTTGTCCGCCAGCGGAGATAAATTTTCCGCCAGCGGAGATAAGTTTTCCGCCAGCGGAGATAAGTTGTCCGCCAGCGGAGATAAGTTTCCCGCCAGCGGAGATAAATTGTCCCGCCAGCGGAGATAAATTGTCTGCCAGCGGAGATAAGTTTTCCGCCAGCGGAGATAAATTTTCCGCCAGCGGAGATAAGTTGTCCGCCAGCGGAGATAAGTTGTCCCGCCAGCGGAGATAAGTTGTCCGCCAGCGGAGATAAGTTGTCCGCCAGCGGAGATAAAGTTGTTCGCCAGCGGAGATAAGTTTTCCGGCAGCGGAGATAAATTGTCCGCCAGCGGAGATAAGTTTTCCGCCAGCGGAGATAAGTTGTTCGCCAGCGGAGATAAATTGTCCGCCAGCGGAGATAAGTTGTCCGCCAGCGGAGATAAGTTTTCTGCCAGCGGAGATAAATTTTCCGCCAGCGGAGATAAGTTGTTCCGCCAGCGGAGATAAGTTGTCCGCCAGCGGAGATAAATTGTCCGCCAGCGGAGATAAATTGTCCGCCAGCGGAGATAAATTTCCGCCAGCGGAGATAAAATTGTCCGCCAGCGGAGATAAGATTTCCGCCAGCGGAGATAAGTTGTCCGCCAGCGGAGATAAGTTGTCCGCCAGCGGAGATAAGTTGTCCGCCAGCGGAGATAAGTTGTTCGCCAGCGGAGATAAGTTTTCTGCCAGCGGAGATAAGTTGTCCGCCAGCGGAGATAAGTTGTCCGCCAGCGGAGATAAGTTGTCCGCCAGCGGATAAGATAGATAAGTTTTCCGCCAGCGGAGATAAGTTGTTCCGCCAGCGGAGATAAGTTGTCCGCCAGCGGAGATAAATTGTCTGCCAGCGGAGATAAGTTTTCCGCCAGCGGAGATAAGTTTTCCGCCAGCGGAGATAAATTGTCCGCCAGCGGAGATAAGTTGTTCGCCAGCGGAGATAAGTTGTCCGCCAGCGGAGATAAATTTCCCGCCAGCGGAGATAAGTTGTCCGCCAGCGGAGATAAGTTGTCCCAGCCAGCGGAAGCGGAGAAAGTTGTCCGCCAGCGGAGATAAATTGTCCGCCAGCGGAGATAAATTGTCCGCCAGCGGAGATAAGATTTCCGCCAGCGGAGATAAGTTGTCCGCCAGCGGAGATAAGTTGTCCGCCAGCGGAGATAAGTTGTCCGCCAGCGGAGATAAGTTGTCCGCCAGCGGAGATAAGTTTTCCGCCAGCGGAGATAAGTTGTTCGCCAGCGGAGATAAGTTTTCCGCCAGCGGAGATAAATTTTCCGCCAGCGGAGATAAATTTTCCGCCAGCGGAGATAAGTTTTCGCCAGCGGAGATAAGTTTTCCGCCAGCGGAGATAAAGTTTTCCGCCAGCGGAGATAAATTGTCCGCCAGCGGAGATAAGTTGTCCGCCAGCGGAGATAAGTTTTCCGCCAGCGGAGATAAGTTGTCCGCCAGCGGAGATAAGTTTTCCGCCAGCGGAGATAAGTTTTCCGCCAGCGGATATAAATTTTCCGCCAGCGGAGACAAGATGTCCGCCAGCGGAGATAAGTTGTCCGCCAGCGGAGATAAAGATTTCCGCCAGCGGAGATAAATTTTCCGCCAGCGGAGATAAGATGTTCCGCCAGCGGAGATAAGTTTTCCGCCAGCGGAGATAAGTTGTCCGCCAGCGGAGATAAGTTGTCCGCCAGCGGAGATAAGTTGTCCGCCAGCGGAGATAAGTTGTCCGCCAGCGGAGATAAATTTTCCGCCAGCGGAGATAAATTGTTCGCCAGCGGAGATAAGTTTCCGCCAGCGGAGATAAAATGTCCGCCAGCGGAGATAAGTTTTCCGCCAGCGGAGATAAATTGTCCGCCAGCGGAGATAAGTTGTCCGCCAGCGGAGATAAATTTTTCCGCCAGCGGAGATAAGTTTTCCAGCGGAGATAAGTTGTCCAGCGGAGATAAGATTTCCGCCAGCGGAGATAAGTTGTCCGCCAGCGGAGATAAGTTGTCCGCCAGCGGAGATAAGATGTCCGCCAGCGGAGATAAGTTGTCCGCCAGCGGAGATAAGTTTTCCGCCAGCGGAGATAAGTTGTTCGCCAGCGGAGATAAGTTGTCCGCCAGCGGAGATAAGTTGTTCCGCCAGCGGAGATAAGTTGTCCGCCAGCGGAGATAAATTTTCCGCCAGCGGAGATAAGTTGTTCGCCAGCGGAGATAAGTTGTCCGCCAGCGGAGATAAGTTTTCCGCCAGCGGAGATAAGTTGTTCCGCCAGCGGAGATAAGATGTCCGCCAGCGGAGATAAATTTTTCCAGCCCAGCGGAGATAAGTTGTCCGCCAGCGGAGATAAGTTTTCCGCCAGCGGAGATAAGTTGTTCGCCAGCGGAGATAAGTTTTCCGCCAGCGGAGATAAGTTGTCCGCCAGCGGAGATAAGTTGTTCCGCCAGCGGAGATAAGTTTTCCGCCAGCGGAGATAAGTTGTCCGCCAGCGGAGATAAGTTGTCCGCCAGCGGAGATAAGTTGTCCGCCAGCGGAGATAAGTTGTCCGCCAGCGGAGATAAGTTTCCGCCAGCGGAGATAAGTTTTCGCCAGCGGAGATAAGTTTTCCGCCAGCGGAGATAAATTTGTCCGCCAGCGGAGATAAGTTTTCCGCCAGCGGAGATAAGATGTCCGCCAGCGGAGATAAGTTGTCCGCCAGCGGAGATAAGTGTCCGCCAGCGGAGATAAGTTGTTCGCCAGCGGAGATAAGATGTCCGGCGGAGATAAATTGTCCGCCAGCGGAGATAAATTGTCCGCCAGCGGAGATAAGTTGTTCGCCAGCGGAGATTAGTTGTCCGCCAGCGGAGATAAGTTGTCCGCCAGCGGAGATAAGTTTTCCGCCAGCGGAGAAAAGTTGTCCGCCAGCGGAGATAAATTGTCCGCCAGCGGAGATAAGTTGTTCGCCAGCGGAGATAAAATTGTCCGCCAGCGGAGATAAGTTTTCCGCCAGCGGAGATAAGTTTTCCGCCAGCGGAGATAAAATGTCCGCCAGCGGAGATAAGTTGTCCGCCAGCGGAGATAAGTTGTCCGCCAGCGGAGATAAGTTGTCCGCCAGCGGAGATAAGTTGTCCGCCAGCGGAGATAAGTTTTCCGCCAGCGGAGATAAGTTGTCCGCCAGCGGAGATAAGTTTTCCGCCAGCGGAGATAAGTTGTCCGCCAGCGGATATAAATTTCCGCCAGCGGAGATAAAGTGTCCGCCAGCGGAGATAAGTTTTCCGCCAGCGGAGATAAATTTTCCGCCAGCGGAGATAAATTTTCCGCCAGCGGAGATAAATTTGTCCGCCAGCGGAGATAAGTTTTCCGCCAGCGGAGATAAGTTTTCCGCCAGCGGAGATAAGTTGTCCGCCAGCGGAGATAAGTTGTTCCGCCAGCGGAGATAAGTTTTCCGCCAGCGGAGATAAGTTTTCCGCCAGCGGAGATAAAATGTCCGCAAGCGGAGATAAGTTTTCCGCCAGCGGAGATAAATTGTCCGCCAGCGGAGATAAGATTTCCGCCAGCGGAGATAAGTTGTCCGCCAGCGGAGATAAGTTTTCCGCCAGCGGAGATAAGTTTTCCGCCAGCGGAGATAAGTTGTCCGCCAGCGGAGATAAATTTCCCGCCAGCGGAGATAAATTGTCCGCCAGCGGAGATAAGATGTCCGCCAGCGGAGATAAATTGTCCGCCAGCGGAGATAAGTTTTCCGCCAGCGGAGATAAGTTGTCCGCCAGCGGAGATAAGTTTTCCGCCAGCGGAGATAAATTGTCCGCCAGCGGAGATAAGTTGTCCGCCAGCGGAGATAAATTTTCCGCCAGCGGAGATAAGTTTTCCGCCAGCGGAGATAAATTGTCCGCCAGCGGAGATAAGTTGTCCGCCAGCGGAGATAAGTTGTCCGCCAGCGGAGATAAGTTGTCCGCCAGCGGAGATAAGTTTTCCGCCAGCGGAGATAAGTTGTCCGCCAGCGGAGATAAGTTTTCCGCCAGCGGAGATAAATTGTCCGCCAGCGGAGACAAGATGTCCGCCAGCGGAGATAAGTTGTCCGCCAGCGGAGATAAGTTGTCCGCCAGCGGAGATAAGTTTTCCGCCAGCCAGCGGCCAGCGGAAGTTGTCCGCCAGCGGAGATAAGTTGTTCCGCCAGCGGAGATAAATTTCCGCCAGCGGAGATAAGTTGTCCGCCAGCGGAGATAAGTTGTCCGCCAGCGGAGATAAGTTTTCCCCCAGCGGAGATAAGTTTTCCGCCAGCGGAGATAAGTTTTCCGCCAGCGGAGATAAGATTTCCGCCAGCGGAGATAAGTTGTCCGCCAGCGGAGGTAAGTTGTCCGCCAGCGGAGATAAGTTGCGGAGATCCGCCAGCGGAGATAAGTTTTCCGCCAGCGGAGATAAGTTGTTCGCCAGCAGAGATAAGATATCCGCCAGCGGAGATAAGTTTTCCGCCAGCGGAGATAAGTTGTCCGCCAGCGGAGATAAGTTTTCCGCCAGCGGAGATAAATTGTTCGCCAGCGGAGATAAGTTTTCTGCCAGCGGAGATAAATTTTTCCGCCAGCGGAGATAAGTTGTCCGCCAGCGGAGATAAGATTTCCGCCAGCGGAGATAAGTTTTCCGCCAGCGGAGATAAGTTGTCCGCCAGCGGAGATAAGTTGTCCGCCAGCGGAGATAAGTTGTCCGCCAGCGGAGATAAGTTGTCCGCCAGCGGAGATAAGTTGTCCGCCAGCGGAGATAAGTTTTCCGCCAGCGGAGATAAGTTGTCCGCCAGCGGAGATAAGTTGTCCGCCAGCGGAGATAAGATGTCCGCCAGCGGAGATAAGTTTTCCGCCAGCGGAGATAAGTTTTCCGCCAGCGGAGATAAATTTTTCCGCCAGCGGAGATAAGTTGTCCGCCAGCGGAGATAAGTTGTCCGCCAGCGGAGATAAGTTTTCCGCCAGCGGAGATAAGATGTTCGCCAGCGGAGATAAGTTTTCCGCCAGCGGAGATAAGTTGTCCGCCAGCGGAGATAAGTTGTCCGCCAGCGGAGATAAATTTTCCGCCAGCGGAGATAAATTGTCCGCCAGCGGAGATAAGTTGTCCGCCAGCGGAGATAAGTTGTCCGCCAGCGGAGATAAGTTTTCCGCCAGCGGAGATAAGTTGTTCCAGCGCCAGCGGAGATAAGTTGTCCGCCAGCGGAGATAAGTTTTCCGCCAGCGGAGATAAGTTGTCCGCCAGCGGAGATAAATTGTCCGCCAGCGGAGATAAGTTGTCCGCCAGCGGAGATAAGTTGTCCGCCAGCGGAGATAAGTTGTCCGCCAGCGGAGATAAGTTGTCCGCCAGCGGATATAAATTTCCGCCAGCGGAGATAAGTTTTCCGCCAGCGGAGATAAATTGTCCGCCAGCGGAGATAAGTTGTCCCCAGCCAGCGGAGATACGTTTTCCGCCAGCGGAGATAAGTTGTCCGCCAGCGGAGATAAGTTTTCCGCCAGCGGAGATAAGTTGTCCGCCAGCGGAGATAAGTTGTCCGCCAGCGGAGATAAGTTTTCCGCCAGCGGAGATAAATTTTCCGCCAGCGGAGATAAGTTGTCCGCCAGCGGAGATAAGTTTTCGCCAGCGGAGATAAGTTGTTCGCCAGCGGAGATAAGTTTTCCGCCAGCGGAGATAAGTTGTCCGCCAGCGGAGATAAGTTTTCCGCCAGCGGAGATAAGTTTTCCGCCAGCGGAGATAAGCGGAGATAAATGTCCGCCAGCGGAGATAAGTTTTCCGCCAGCGGAGATAAGTTGTCCGCCAGCGGAGATAATAAGTTGTCCGCCAGCGGAGATAAAGTTGTCCGCCAGCGGAGATAAAGTTTTCCGCCAGCGGAGATAAGTTGTCCGCCAGCGGAGATAAGTTGTCCGCCAGCGGAGATAAATTTGTCCGCCAGCGGAGATAAGTTGTCCGCCAGCGGAGATAAGTTTCCCGCCAGCGGAGATAAGTTTTCCGCCAGCGGAGATAAGTTGTCCGCCAGCGGAGATAAGTTGTCCGCCAGCGGAGATAAGTTGTCCGTCAGCGGAGGTGAGTTTTCCGCCAGCGGAGATAAGTTTTCCGCCAGCGGAGATAAGGAGATGTCCGCCAGCGGAGATAAATTGTCCGCCAGCGGAGATAAATTGTCCGCCAGCGGAGATAAGTTGTCCGCCAGCGGAGATAAAATGTCCCCAAGCGGAGATAAGTTTTCCGCCAGCGGAGATAAGTTTTCCGCCAGCGGAGATAAGTTTTCCGCCAGCGGAGATAAGTTTTCCGCCAGCGGAGATAAGTTGTTCCGCCAGCGGAGACAAGATGTCCGCCAGCGGAGATAAGTTTTCCGCCAGCGGAGATAAGTTGTCCGCCAGCGGAGATAAGTTTTCCGCCAGCGGAGATAAGTTTGTTCGCCAGCGGAGATAAGTTGTCCGCCAGCGGAGATAAATTTTGTCCGCCAGCGGAGATAAGTTGTCCGCCAGCGGAGATAAGATTGTCCGCCAGCGGAGATAAGTTTTCCGCCAGCGGAGATAAGTTGTCCGCCAGCGGAGATAAGTTGTCCGCCAGCGGAGATAAGTTTTCCGCCAGCGGAGATAAGTTGTCCGCCAGCGGAGATAAGTTTGTCCGCCAGCGGAGATAAATTTCCGCCAGCGGAGATAAGTTGTCCGCCAGCGGAGATAAATTGTCCGCCAGCGGAGATAAGTTGTCCGCCAGCGGAGATAAGTTGTTCCGCCAGCGGAGATAAGTTGTCCGCCAGCGGAGATAAGATTTTCCGCCAGCGGAGATAAGTTGTCCGCCAGCGGAGATAAATTTTCCGCCAGCGGAGATAAATTTTCCGCCAGCGGAGATAAGTTGTCCGCCAGCGGAGATAAGTTGTCCGCCAGCGGAGATAAATTGTCCGCCAGCGGAGACAAGATGTCCGCCAGCGGAGATAAGTTTTCCGCCAGCGGAGATAAGATGTCCGCCAGCGGAGATAAATTTCCCGCCAGCGGAGATAAATTGTCCGCCAGCGGAGATAAGTTGTCCGCCAGCGGAGATAAATTTCCCGCCAGCGGAGATAAGTTGTCCGCCAGCGGAGATAAGTTTTCCGCCAGCGGAGATAAGTTTCCGCCAGCGGAGATAAGCCAGCGGAGATAAGTTTTCCGCCAGCGGAGATAAGTTGTCCGCCAGCGGAGATAAGTTTTCCGCCAGCGGAGATAAGTTGTCCGCCAGCGGAGATAAGTTTTCCGCCAGCGGAGATAAGTTGTCCGCCAGCGGAGATAAGTTTTCCGCCAGCGGAGATAAGTTGTTCGCCAGCGGAGATAAGTTGTCCGCCAGCGGAGATAAGTTTTCCGCCAGCGGAGATAAGTTGTCCGCCAGCGGAGATAAAGTTGTCCGCCAGCGGAGATAAGATGTCCGCCAGCGGAGATAAGTTTTCCGCCAGCGGAGATAAGTTTTCCGCCAGCGGAGATAAAGATGTTCCGCCAGCGGAGATAAGTTGTCCGCCAGCGGAGATAAGTTTGTCCGCCAGCGGAGATAAGTTGTCCGCCAGCGGAGATAAAGTTTCCGCCAGCGGAGATAAGATGTTGTTCGCCAGCGGAGATAAGTTTTCCGCCAGCGGAGATAAATTGTTCGCCAGCGGAGATAAGTTGTCCGCCAGCGGAGATAAGTTGTTCCGCCAGCGGAGATAAGTTTTCCGCCAGCGGAGATAAGTTGTCCGCCAGCGGAGATAAGTTTTCCGCCAGCGGAGATAAGTTGTCCGCCAGCGGAGATAAGTTGTCCGCCAGCGGAGATAAGTTTTCCGCCAGCGGAGATAAGTTTTCCGCCAGCGGAGATAAGCGGAGATTTTCCGCCAGCGGAGATAAGTTTTCCGCCAGCGGAGATAAGTTTTCCGCCAGCGGAGATAAGATGTCCGCCAGCGGAGATAAGTTTTCCGCCAGCGGAGATAAGTTTTCCGCCAGCGGAGATAAGTTGTCCGCCAGCGGAGATAAGTTTTCCGCCAGCGGAGATAAGTTTTCCGCCAGCGGAGATAAGTTGTCCGCCAGCGGAGATAAATTTTCCGCCAGCGGAGATAAGTTTTCCGCCAGCGGAGATAAGTTTTCCGCCAGCGGAGATAAGTTTTCCGCCAGCGGAGATAAGTTTTCCGCCAGCGGAGATAAAATGTCCCCAAGCGGAGATAAGTTTTCCGCCAGCGGAGATAAGATTTCCGCCAGCGGAGATAAGTTGTCCGCCAGCGGAGATAAGTTTTCCGCCAGCGGAGATGAAGTTTTCCGCCAGCGGAGATAAGTTGTTCCGCCAGCGGAGATAAGTTTTCCGCCAGCGGAGATAAATTGTTCCGCCAGCGGAGATAAGTTGTCCGCCAGCGGAGATAAGATGAGATAAATTGTCGCCAGCGGAGATAAATTGTCTGCCAGCGGAGATAAGTTGTCCGCCAGCGGAGATAAGTTTTCCGCCAGCGGAGATAAGTTGTCCGCCAGCGGAGATAAGTTGTCCGCCAGCGGAGATAAGTTTACCGCCAGCGGAGATAATTTTTCCGCCAGCGGAGATAAGTTTTCCGCCAGCGGAGATAAGTTGTCCGCCAGCGGAGATAAGTTTTCCGCCAGCGGAGATAAGTTGTCCGCCAGCGGAGATAAGTTTTCCGCCAGCGGAGATAAGTTGTTCGCCAGCGGAGATAAGTTGTCCGCCAGCGGAGATAAATTTTCCGCCAGCGGAGATAAAATGTTCCGCCAGCGGAGATGAGTTTTCCGCCAGCGGAGATAAGTTGTCCGCCAGCGGAGATAAATTTTCCGCCAGCGGAGATAAGTTTTCCGCCAGCGGAGATAAGTTGTTCGCCAGCGGAGATAAATTTTCCGCCAGCGGAGATAAATTTTCCGCCAGCGGAGATAAGTTGTCCGCCAGCGGAGATAAGTTGTCCGCCAGCGGAGATAAGTTTTCCGCCAGCGGAGATAAGTTTTCCGCCAGCGGAGATAAGTTGTCCGCCAGCGGAGATAAGTTGTCCGCCAGCGGAGATAAAGTTGTCCGCCAGCGGAGATAAGTTTTCCGCCAGCGGAGATAAGTTTTTCCGCCAGCGGAGATAAAATGTCCCCAAGCGGAGATAAGTTTTCCGCCAGCGGAGATAAGTTTTCCGTCAGCGGAGGTAAGTTTTCCGCCAGCGGAGATAAGTTTTCCGCCAGCGGAGATAAGTTGTCCGCCAGCGGAGATAAGTTTCCGCCAGCGGAGATAAGTTGTCCGCCAGCGGAGATAAGTTGTCCGCCAGCGGAGAAACGTTGTTCGCCAGCGGAGATAAGATGTCCGCCAGCGGCGATAAGTTTTCCGCCAGCGGAGATAAGTTTTCCGCCAGCGGAGATAAGTTTTCCGCCAGCGGAGATAAGTTTTCCGCCAGCGGAGATAAGTTGTCCGCCAGCGGAGATAAGTTTTCCGCCAGCGGAGATAAGATGGCCGCCAGCGGAGATAAGTTTTCCGCCAGCGGAGATAAGTTTTCCGCCAGCGGAGATAAGTTGTCCGCCAGCGGAGATAAGTTTTCCGCCGCCAGCGGAGATAAGTTTTTCCGCCAGCGGAGATAAAGTTGTCCGCCAGCGGAGATAAGTTGTCCGCCAGCGGAGATAAGTTTTCCGCCAGCGGAGATAAGTTGTCCGCCAGCGGAGATAAAATTTTCCGCCAGCGGAGATAAATTGTCCGCCAGCGGAGATAAGTTGTCCGCCAGCGGAGATAAAGTTTTCCGCCAGCGGAGATAAGTTTTCCGCCAGCGGAGATAAGTTTTCCGCCAGCGGAGATAAGTTTTCCGCCAGCGGAGATAAGTTGTTCGCCAGCGGAGATAAGTTTTCCGCCAGCGGAGATAAGTTGTCCGCCAGCGGAGATAAGTTGTCCGCCAGCGGAGATAAGTTTTCCGCCAGCGGAGATAAGTTGTTCCGCCAGCGGAGATAAAATGTCCGCCAGCGGAGATAAGTTGTTCCGCCAGCGGAGATAAGTTGTCCGCCAGCGGAGATAAGTTGTCCGCCAGCGGAGATAAGTTTTCCGCCAGCGGAGGAAAGTTTTCCGCCAGCGGAGATAAGTTTTCCGCCAGCGGAGATAAATTGTCCGCCAGCGGAGATAAGATGTCCGCCAGCGGAGATAAGTTTTCCGCCAGCGGAGATAAGTTTTCCGCCAGCGGAGATAAGATTTCCGCCAGCGGAGATAAGTGTTCCGCCAGCGGAGATAAATTTTTCCGCCAGCGGAGATAAGTTGTCCGCCAGCGGAGATAAGCGGAGATAAGTTTTCCGCCAGCGGAGATAAGTTGTCCGTCAGCGGAGGTAAGTTTTCCGCCAGCGGAGATAAGTTTTCCGCCAGCGGAGATAAGATGTCCGCCAGCCAGCGGAGATAAGTTGTTCCGCCAGCGGAGACAAGCTGTCCGCCAGCGGAGATAAGTTTTCCGCCAGCGGAGATAAGTTGTCCGCCAGCGGAGATAAGTTGTTCGCCAGCGGAGATAAGTTTTCCGCCAGCGGAGATAAGTTGTTCGCCAGCGGAGATAAGTTGTCCGCCAGCGGAGATAAGTTGTCCGCCAGCGGAGATAAGTTGTCCGCCAGCGGAGATAAGTTGTCCGCCAGCGGAGATAAGTTGTCCGCCAGCGGAGATAAGTTTTCCGCCAGCGGAGATAAGTTTTCCGCCAGCGGAGATAAGTTTTCCGCCAGCGGAGATAAGTTTTCCGCCAGCGGAGATAAGATGTCCGCCAGCGGAGATAAGTTGTCCGCCAGCGGAGATAAATTTCCCGCCAGCGGAGATAAATTGTCCGCCAGCGGAGATAAGTTGTCCGCCAGCGGAGATAAGTTTTCCGCCAGCGGAGATAAGTTGTCCGCCAGCGGAGGTAAGTTTTCCGAAAGCGGAGATAAGTTTTCCGACAGCGGAGAAAAGTTTTCCGCCAGCGGAGAAACGTTGTTCGTCAGCGGAGATAAGTGTTCCGCCAGCGGAGATAAGTTTTCCGCCAGCGGAGATAAGTTGTCCGCCAGCGGAGATAAGTTGTCCGCCAGCGGAGATAAGTTTTCCGCCAGCGGAGATAAGTTTCCGCCAGCGGAGATAAGTTTTCCGCCAGCGGAGATAAGATGTCCGCCAGCGGAGATAAAATTTTCCGCCAGCGGAGATAAGTTGTCCGCCAGCGGAGATAAGTTGTTCCGCCAGCGGAGATAAGTTTTCCGCCAGCGGAGATAAGTTGTCCGCCAGCGGAGATAAGTTTTCCGCCAGCGGAGATAAGTTTTCCGCCAGCGGAGATAAGTTGTCCGCCAGCGGAGATAAGTTTTCCGCCAGCGGAGATAAGTTTTCCGCCAGCGGAGATAAGTTGTCCGCCAGCGGAGATAAGTTTTCCGCCAGCGGAGATAAGTTGTCCGCCAGCGGAGATAAGATGTCCCCAAGCGGAGATAAGTTTTCCGCCAGCGGAGATAAGTTTTCCGCCAGCGGAGATAAGTTTTCCGCCAGCGGAGATAAGTTGTCCGCCAGCGGAGATAAGTTGTCCGCCAGCGGAGATAAGTTTTCCGCCAGCGGAGATAAGTTTTCCGACAGCGGAGATAAGTTTTCCGCCAGCGGAGATAAGTTGTCCGCCAGCGGAGATAAAAGATGTCCGCCAGCGGAGATAAGTTTTCCGCCAGCGGAGATAAGTTTTCCGCCAGCGGAGATAAGTTGTTCCGCCAGCGGAGATAAGTTGTCCGCCAGCGGAGATAAATTGTTCCGCCAGCGGAGATAAGTTTTCGCCAGCGGAGATAAATTTTCCGCCAGCGGAGATAAGTTTTCCGCCAGCGGAGATAAGTTTTCCGCCAGCGGAGATAAGTTGTCCGCCAGCGGAGATAAGTTTTCCGCCAGCGGAGATAAATTTTCCGCCAGCGGAGATAAGTTTTCCGCCAGCGGAGATAAGTTTTCCGCCAGCGGAGATAAGTTGTCCGCCAGCGGAGATAAGTTTTCCGCCAGCGGAGATAAGTTTTCCGCCAGCGGAGATAAGATGTTCGCCAGCGGATATAAATTTCCCGCCAGCGGAGATAAATTGTCTGCCAGAGGATATAAGTTTTCCGCCAGCGGAGATAAGTTGTCCGCCAGCGGAGATAAGTTGTCCGCCAGCGGAGATAAGTTTTCCGCCAGCGGAGATAAGTTTTCCGCCAGCGGAGATAAGATGTCCGCCAGCGGAGATAAGATGTCCGCCAGCGGAGATAAGTTGTCCGCCAGCGGAGATAAGTTGTCCGCCAGCGGAGATAAGTTTTCCGCCAGCGGAGATAAGTTGTCCGCCAGCGGAGATAAGATGTCCGCCAGCGGAGATAAGTTGTCCGCCAGCGGAGATAAGTTGTCCGCCAGCGGAGATAAGTTGTTCGCCAGCGGAGATAAGTTGTCCGCCAGCGGAGATAAGTTTTCCGCCAGCGGAGATAAGTTTTCCGCCAGCGGAGATAAGTTGTTCCGCCAGCGGAGATAAGTTTTCCGCCAGCGGAGATAAATTGTCCGCCAGCGGAGATAAGTTGTCCGCCAGCGGAGATAAAGTTGTCCGCCAGCGGAGATAAGTTGTCCGCCAGCGGAGATAAGTTTTCCGCCAGCGGAGATAAATTGTCCGCCAGCGGAGATAAGTTGTTCGTCAGTGGAGATAAGTTGTCCGCCAGCGGAGATAAGTTTTCCGCCAGCGGAGATAAGTTGTCCGCCAGCGGAGATAAGTTGTTCCGCCAGCGGAGATAAGTTTTCCGCCAGCGGAGATAAGTTGTCCGCCAGCGGAGATAAGTTTTCCGCCAGCGGAGATAAATTTTCCGCCAGCGGAGATAAGTTGTCCGCCAGCGGAGATAAGTTGTCCGCCAGCGGAGATAAGTTGTCCGCCAGCGGAGATAAGTTGTCCGCCAGCGGAGATAAGTTTCCGCCAGCGGAGATAAGTTTTCCGCCAGCGGAGATAAAGTTGTCCGCCAGCGGAGATAAGTTTTCCGCCAGCGGAGATAAGTTTTCCGCCAGCGGAGATAAGTTGTCCGCCAGCGGAGATAAGTTTCCGCCAGCGGAGATAAGTTTTCCGCCAGCGGAGATAAAGATTCCGCCAGCGGAGATAAGTTGTTCCGCCAGCGGAGATAAGTTGTCCGCCAGCGGAGATAAATTTTTCCGCCAGCGGAGATAAGTTGTCCGCCAGCGGAGATAAGTTTTCCGCCAGCGGAGATAAATTGTCCGCCAGCGGAGATAAGTTGTCCGCCAGCGGAGATAAGTTTTCCGCCAGCGGAGATAAGTTGTCCGCCAGCGGAGATAAGTTGTCCGCCAGCTGAGATAAGTTGTTCGCCAGCGGATATAAGTTTTCTGCCAGCGGAGACAAGATGTCCGCCAGCGGAGATAAGTTTTCCGCCAGCGGAGATAAGTTGTCCGCCAGCGGAGATAAGTTGTCCGCCAGCGGAGATAAGTTTTCCGCCAGCGGAGATAAGTTGTTCCGCCAGCGGAGATAAGTTGTCCGCCAGCGGAGATAAGTTTTCCGCCAGCGGAGATAAGTTGTCCGCCAGCGGAGATAAGTTGTCCGCCAGCGGAGATAAAGTTTTCCGCCAGCGGAGATAAATTTTCCGCCAGCGGAGATAAGTTGTCCGCCAGCGGAGATAAATTGTTCCGCCAGCGGAGATAAGTTGTCCGCCAGCGGAGATAAGTTTTCCGCCAGCGGAGATAAGTTTTCCGCCAGCGGAGATAAGTTGTCCGCCAGCGGAGATAAGTTTTCCGCCAGCGGAGATAAGTTGTCCGCCAGCGGAGATAAGCGGAGATTTCCGCCAGCGGAGATAAGTTTTCCGCCAGCGGAGATAAGTTTTCCGCCAGCGGAGATAAGTTGTCCGCCAGCGGAGATAAGTTTTCCGCCAGCGGAGATAAGTTGTTCGCCAGCGGAGATAAGTTGTTCGCCAGCGGAGAAAAGTTGTTCGCCAGCGGCGATAAGTTGTCCGCCAGCGGATATAAATTTTCCGCCAGCGGAGATAAAAGATTTCCGCCAGCGGAGATAAGTTGTCCGCCAGCGGAGATAAGTTTTCCGCCAGCGGAGATAAGTTTTCCGCCAGCGGAGATAAATTTTCCGCCAGCGGAGATAAGTTTTCCGCCAGCGGAGATAAGTTTTCCGCCAGCGGAGATAAGTTTTCCGCCAGCGGAGATAAGTTTTCCGCCAGCGGAGATAAGTTTTCCGCCAGCGGAGATAAGTTGTCCGCCAGCGGAGATAAGTTGTCCGCCAGCGGAGATAAGTTGTCCGCCAGCGGAGATAAGTTTTCCGCCAGCGGAGATAAGTTGTCCGCCAGCGGAGATAAGTTGTCCGCCAGCGGAGATAAGTTTTCCGCCAGCGGAGATAAGTTGTTCGCCAGCGGAGATAAGTTTTCCGCCAGCGGAGATAAATTTTCCGCCAGCGGAGATAAGTTTTCCGCCAGCGGAGATAAGTTGTCCGCCAGCGGAGATAAAGCCAGCCGCCAGCGGAGATAAGTTGTCTGCCAGAGGAGATAAGTTTTCCGCCAGCGGAGATAAGTTTTCCGCCAGCGGAGATAAGTTGTCCGCCAGCGGAGATAAGATGTCCGCCAGCGGAGATAAATTTTCCGCCAGCGGAGATAAGTTGTCCGCCAGCGGAGATAAGTTTTCCGCCAGCGGAGATAAGTTTTTCCGCCAGCGGAGATAAGTTTTCCGCCAGCGGAGATAAGTTTTTCGCCAGCGGAGATAAATTGTCTGCCAGCGGAGATAAGTTGTTCGCCAGCGGAGATTAGTTGTTCGCCAGCGGAGATAAGTTTTCCGCCAGCGGAGATAAGATTCCGCCAGCGGAGATAAGATGTCCGCCAGCGGAGATAAGTTTTCCGCCAGCGGAGATAAGTTGTCCGCCAGCGGAGATAAGTTGTTCGCCAGCGGAGATAAGTTGTCCGCCAGCGGAGATAAGTTGTCCGCCAGCGGAGATAAGTTGTCCGCCAGCGGAGATAAGATAAGTTTTCCGCCAGCGGAGATAAGTTTTCCGCCAGCGGAGATAAGTTTTCCGCCAGCGGAGATAAGTTTTCCGCCAGCGGAGATAAGTTTTCCGCCAGCGAGATAAGATTTCCGCCAGCGGAGATAAGTTTTCTGCCAGCGGAGATAAGTTTTCCGCCAGCGGAGAAAAATTTCCCGCCAGCGGAGATAAATGGTCCGCCAGCTGAGATAAGTTGTCCGCCAGCGGAGATAAGTTGTCCGCCAGCGGAGATAAGTTTTCCGCCAGCTGAGATAAGTTGTCCGCCAGCGGAGATAAGTTGTCCGCCAGCGGAGATAAGTTTTCCGCCAGCGGAAATAAATTTCCCGCCAGCGGAGATAAGTTGTCCGCCAGCGGAGATAAGTTGTCCGCCAGCGGAGATAAGTTTTCCGCCAGCGGAGATAAGTTGTCCGCCAGCGGAGATAAGTTTTCCGCCAGCGGAGATAAATTGTTCCGCCAGCGGAGATAAAATGTCCGCCAGCGGAGATAAGTTTGTCCGCCAGCGGAGATAAGTTTTCCGACAGCGGAGATAAGTTTTCCGCCAGCGGAGATAAGATGTTCGCCAGCGGATACAAATTTCTCGCCAGCGGAGATAAGTTGTCCGCCAGCGGAGATAAGTTTTCCGCCAGCGGAGATAAGTTTTCCGCCAGCGGAGATAAGTTGTCCGCCAGCGGAGATAAAGTTGTCCGCCAGCGGAGATAAGTTTTCCGCCAGCGGAGATAAGTTGTCCGCCAGCGGAGATAAGTTTTCCGCCAGCGGAGATAAGTTGTTCCGCCAGCGGAGATAAGTTGTCCGCCAGCGGAGATAAGTTGTTCCGCCAGCGGAGATAAATTTCCGCCAGCGGAGATAAGTTTTCCGCCAGCGGAGATAAGTTGTCCGCCAGCGGAGATAAGTTTTCCGCCAGCGGAGATAAAGTTTTCCGCCAGCGGAGATAAGTTGTCCGCCAGCGGAGATAAGTTTTCCGCCAGCGGAGATAAGTTTTCCGCCAGCGGAGATAAGTTTTCCGCCAGCGGAGATAAGATTTTCCGCCAGCGGAGATAAATTTTCCGCCAGCGGAGATAAGTTGTCCGCCAGCGGAGATAAGTTTTCCGCCAGCGGAGATAAGTTGTCCGCCAGCGGAGATAAGTTGTCCGCCAGCGGAGATAAGTTTTCCGCCAGCGGAGATAAATTGTCCGCCAGCGGAGATAAGTTTTCCGCCAGCGGAGATAAGTTTTCCGCCAGCGGAGATAAGTTGTTCCGCCAGCGGAGATAAATTTTCCGCCAGCGGAGATAAGTTTTCCGCCAGCGGAGATAAGTTGTCCGCCAGCGGAGATAAGTTTTCCGCCAGCGGAGATAAGTTGTTCGCCAGCGGAGATAAGTTTTCCGCCAGCGGAGATAAGTTGTCCGCCAGCGGAGATAAGATGTCCGCCAGCGGAGATAAGTTTTCCGCCAGCGGAGATAAGTTTTCCGCCAGCGGAGATAAGTTGTCCGCCAGCGGAGATAAGTTGTCCGCCAGCGGAGATAAGTTTTCCGCCAGCGGAGATAAGTTGTCCGCCAGCGGAGATAAGTTGTCCGCCAGCGGAGATAAGTTTTCCGCCAGCGGAGATAAGTTGTCCGCCAGCGGAGATAAGTTGTCCGCCAGCGGAGATAAGTTGTCCGCCAGCGGAGATAAGTTTTCCGCCAGCGGAGATAAGTTTTCCGCCAGCGGAGATAAGTTTTCCGCCAGCGGAGATAAGTTGTTCGCCAGCGGAGATAAGTTTTCCGCCAGCGGAGATAAGTTGTCCGCCAGCGGAGATAAATTGTCCGCCAGCGGAGATAAGTTTTCCGCCAGCGGAGATAAGTTGTCCGCCAGCGGAGATAAGTTTTCCGCCAGCGGAGATAAGTTGTCCGCCAGCGGAGATAAGTTTTCCGCCAGCGGAGATAAGTTGTCCGCCAGCGGAGATAAGTTTTCCGCCAGCGGAGATAAGTTGTTCCGCCAGCGGAGATAAGTTTTCCGCCAGCGGAGATAAGTTTTCCGCCAGCGGAGATAAATTTTCCGCCCAGCGGAGATAAGATGGCCGCCAGCGGAGATAAGATGTCCGCCAGCGGAGATAAGTTGTCCGCCAGCGGAGATAAGTTTTCCGCCAGCGGAGATAAGTTTTCCGCCAGCGGAGATAAGTTGTCCGCCAGCGGATATAAATTTTCCGCCAGCGGAGATAAGTTGTCTGCCAGAGGATATAAGTTTTCCGCCAGCGGAGATAAAATGTCCCCAAGCGGAGATAAATTTTCCGCCAGCGGAGATAAGTTTTCCGCCAGCGGAGATAAATTTTCCGCCAGCGGAGATAAGTTGTTCGCCAGCGGAGATAAGTTTTCCGCCAGCGGAGATAAGATGTCCGCCAGCGGAGATAAGTTGTCCGCCAGCGGAGATAAGTTTTCCGCCAGCGGAGATAAGTTGTCCGCCAGCGGAGATAAGTTTTCCGCCAGCGGAGATAAGATTTTCCGCCAGCGGAGATAAGTTGTCCGCCAGCGGAGATAAGTTGTCCGCCAGCGGAGATAAGTTTTCCGCCAGCGGAGATAAGTTTTCCGCCAGCGGAGATAAGTTTTCCGCCAGCGGAGATAAATTGTTCCGCCAGCGGAGATAAGTTTTCCGCCAGCGGAGATAAAATTTTCGCCAGCGGAGATAAGTTTTCCGCCAGCGGAGATAAGTTGTCCGCCAGCGGAGATAAGTTTTCCGCCAGCGGAGATAAGTTTTCCGCCAGCGGAGATAAGTTTTCCGCCAGCGGAGATAAGTTTTCCGCCAGCGGAGATAAATTGTCCGCCAGCGGAGATAAGTTGTCCGCCAGCGGAGATAAGTTGTCCGCCAGCGGAGATAAGTTTTCCGCCAGCGGAGATAAGTTTTCCGCCAGCGGAGATAAAGTTTCCGCCAGCGGAGATAAGTTTTCCGCCAGCGGAGATAAGTTGTTCGCCAGCGGAGATAAGTTTTCCGCCAGCGGAGATAAGTTGTCCGCCAGCGGAGATAAGTTTTCAGCGCCAGCGGAGATAAGTTGCCAGCGGAGATAAGTTGTTCGCCAGCGGAGATTAGTTGTCCGCCAGCGGAGATAAGTTTTCCGCCAGCGGAGATAAGTTTTCCGCCAGCGGAGATAAGTTGTTCCGCCAGCGGAGATAAGTTTTCCCAGCGGAGATAAAAGTCCGCCAGCGGAGATAAGTTGTCCGCCAGCGGAGATAAGTTTTCCGCCAGCGGAGATAAGTTGTCCGCCAGCGGAGATAAGTTGTCCGCCAGCGGAGATAAGTTTTCCGCCAGCGGAGATAAGTTTTCCGCCAGCGGAGATAAGTTTTCCGCCAGCGGAGATAAGTTTCCGCCAGCGGAGATAAGTTGTCCGCCAGCGGAGATAAGTTTTCCGCCAGCGGAGATAAATTTTTCCGCCAGCGGAGATAAGTTGTCCGCCAGCGGAGACAAGATGTCCGCCAGCGGAGATAAGTTTTCCGCCAGCGGAGATAAGTTTTTCGCCAGCGGAGATAAAAGCGGAGTCCGCCAGCGGAGATAAGTTGTCCGCCAGCGGAGATAAGTTTTCCGCCAGCGGAGATAAGATGTCCGCCAGCGGAGATAAGTTGTCCGCCAGCGGAGATAAGTTGGTCCGCCAGCGGAGATAAAGTTTTCCGCCAGCGGAAATAAGTTTTCCGCCAGCGGAGATAAGTTTTCCGCCAGCGGAGATAAGTTGTCCGCCAGCGGAGATAAGTTGTCCGCCAGCGGAGATAAGTTGTCCGCCAGCGGAGATAAATTGTCCGCCAGCGGAGATAAGTTTTCCGCCAGCGGAGATAAGTTTTCCGCCAGCGGAGATAAGTTGTCCGCCAGCGGAGATAAGTTTTTCGGAGAGCGGAGATAAATTTTCCGCCAGCGGAGATAAGTTGTCCGCCAGCGGAGATAAGTTGTCCGCCAGCGGAGATAAGTTTTCCGCCAGCGGAGATAAGTTTTCCGCCAGCGGAGATAAGATGTCCGCCAGCGGAGATAAATTTCCCGCCAGCGGAGATAAATTGTCTGCCAGCGGAGATAAGTTGTCCGCCAGCGGAGATAAGTTGTCCGCCAGCGGAGATAAGTTTTCCGCCAGCGGAGATAAGTTTTCCGCCAGCGGAGATAAAGTTTTCCGCCAGCGGAGATAAGTTGTCCGCCAGCGGAGATAAAATGTCCGCCAGCGGAGATAAGTTTTCCGCCAGCGGAGATAAGTTTTCCGCCAGCGGAGATAAGTTTTCGCCAGCGGAGATAAGTTTTCCGCCAGCGGAGATAAATAAGCGGAGATAAGTTTCCGCCAGCGGAGATAAGTTGTCCGCCAGCGGAGATAAGTTGTCCGCCAGTGGAGATAAGTTTTCCGCCAGCGGAGATAAGTTTTCCGCCAGCGGAGATAAGTTGTCCGCCAGCGGAGATAAGTTTTCCGCCAGCGGAGATAAGTTGTCCGCCAGCGGAGATAAATTTTCCGCCAGCGGAGATAAGTTGTCCGCCAGCGGAGATAAAAATGTTCCGCCAGCGGAGATAAGTTTTCCGCCAGCGGAGATAAGTTTTCCGCCAGCGGAGATAAGTTTTCCGCCAGCGGAGATAAGTTGTCCGCCAGCGGATATAAGTTTTCCGCCAGCGGAGATAAATTTCCCAGCGGAGATAAGTTTTCCGCCAGCGGAGATAAGTTGTCCCGCCAGCGGAGATAAGTTGTCCGCCAGCGGAGATAAGTTGTCCGCCAGCGGAGATAAGTTTTCCGCCAGCGGAGATAAGTTTTCCGCCAGCGGAGATAAAATTTTCCGCCAGCGGAGATAAGTTTTCCGCCAGGGGAGATAAGTTTTCCGCCAACGGAGATAAGTTGTCCGCCAGCGGAGATAAGTTGTTCCGCCAGCGGAGATAAGTTGTCCGCCAGCGGAGATAAGTTTTCCGCCAGCGGAGATAAGTTTTCCGCCAGCGAGATATAAGTTGTCCGCCAGCGGAGATAAGTTGTCCGCTAGCGGAGATAAGTTGTCCGCCAGCGGAGATAAGTTTTCCGCCAGCGGAGATAAGTTGTCCGCCAGCGGAGATAAGTTTTCCGCCAGCGGAGATAAGTTGTCCGCCAGCGGAGATAAGTTTTCCGCCAGCGGAGATAAGTTTTCCGCCAGCGGAGATAAGTTGTCCGCCAGCGGAGATAAGATTTCCGCCAGCGGAGATAAGTTGTCCGCCAGCGGAGATAAGTTTTCCGCCAGCGGAGATAAGTTGTCCGCCAGCGGAGATAAGTTGTCCGCCAGCGGAGATAAGTTTTCCGCCAGCGGAGATAAGTTGTTCGCCAGCGGAGATAAGTTGTCCGCCAGCGGAGATAAGTTTGTCCGCCAGCGGAGATAAGTTTTCCGCCAGCGGAGATAAGTTGTCCGCCAGCGGAGATAAGTTTTCCGCCAGCGGAGATAAGATGTCCGCCAGCGGAGATAAGTTTTCCGCCAGCGGAGATAAGTTTTCCGCCAGCGGAGATAAGTTTTCCGCCAGCGGAGATAAGTTTCTCGCCAGCGGAGATAAGTTTCCGCCAGCGGAGATAAGTTTTCCGCCAGCGGAGATAAGATGTCCGCCAGCGGAGATAAGTTTTCCGCCAGCGGAGATAAATTTTCCGCCAGCGGAGATAAGTTGTTCCGCCAGCGGAGATAAGTTGTCCGCCAGCGGAGATAAGTTGTCCGCCAGCGGAGATAAGCCAGCGGAGATAAGTTTTCAGCAGCGGAGATAAGTTTTCCGCCAGCGGAGATAAGTTGTCCGCCAGCGGAGATAAGTTGTTCCGCCAGCGGAGATAAATTGTCCGCCAGCGGAGATAAGTTTTCCGCCAGCGGAGATAAATTTTCCGCCAGCGGAGATAAGTTGTCCGCCAGCGGAGATAAGTTGTCCGCCAGCGGAGATAAGTTTTCCGCCAGCGGAGATAAGTTGTCCGCCAGCGGAGATAAGTTTTCCGCCAGCGGAGATAAGTTTTCCGCCAGCGGAGATAAGTTGTCCGCCAGCGGAGATAAGATGTCCAGCGGAGATAAGTTGTCCGCCAGCGGAGATAAGTTTTCCGCCAGCGGAGATAAGTTTTCCGCCAGCGGAGATAAGTTTTCCGCCAGCGGAGATAAGTTGTCCGCCAGCGGAGATAAGTGTCCGCCAGCGGAGATAAATTTTCCGCCAGCGGAGATAAGTTGTTCCCAGCGGAGATAAGTTTTCCGCCAGCGGAGATAAGTTTCCGCCAGCGGAGATAAATTGTCCGCCAGCGGAGATAAGATGTCCGCCAGCGGAGATAAGTTTTCCGCCAGCGGAGATAAGTTTTCCGCCAGCGGAGATAAGTTGTCCGCCAGCGGAGATAAGTTTTCCGCCAGCGGAGATAAGTTGTCCGCCAGCGGAGATAAGTTTTCCGCCAGCGGAGATAAGTTGTTCGCCAGCGGAGATAAGTTTTCCGCCAGCGGAGATAAGTTGTCCGCCAGCGGAGATAAGTTGTCCGCCAGCGGAGATAAGATGTCCGCCAGCGGAGATAAGTGTTCGCCAGCGGAGATAAGTTTTCCGCCAGCGGAGATAAGTTTTCCGCCAGCGGAGATAAGTTTTCCGCCAGCGGAGATAAGTTTTCCGCCAGCGGAGATAAGTTGTTCCGCCAGCGGAGATAAGTTGTCCGCCAGCGGAGATAAGTTGTCCGCCAGCGGAGATAAGTTTCCGCCAGCCAGCGGAGATAAGTTTTCCGCCAGCGGAGATAAGTTGTCCGCCAGCGGAGATAAGTTGTCCGCCAGCGGAGATAAGTTTTCCGCCAGCGGAGATAAGTTGTCCGCCAGCGGAGATAAGTTGTTCGCCAGCGGAGATAAGTTTTCCGCCAGCGGAGATAAATTTTCCGCCAGCGGAGATAAGTTTTCCGCCAGCGGAGATAAGTTGTCCGCCAGCGGAGATAAGTTTTCCGCCAGCGGAGATAAGTTGTTCGCCAGCGGAGATAAGTTTTCCGCCAGCGGAGATAAGTTGTTTCCGCCAGCGGAGATAAGTTTTCCGCCAGCGGAGATAAGTTTTCCGCCAGCGGAGATAAGTTGTCCGCCAGCGGAGATAAGATGTCCGCCAGCGGAGATAAGTTGTTCCGCCAGCGGAGATAAGTTGTCCGCCAGCGGAGATAAGTTGTTCCGCCAGCGGAGATAAGTTGTCCGCCAGCGGAGATAAGTTTTCCGCCAGCGGAGATAAGTTGTCCGCCAGCGGAGATAAGTTTTCCGCCAGCGGAGATAAGTTTTCCGCCAGCGGAGATAAGTAGTCCGCCAGCGGAGATAAGTTGTCCGCCAGCGGAGATAAATATGGCCGCCAGCGGAGATAAGTTTTCCGCCAGCGGAGATAAGTTTTCCGCCAGCGGAGATAAGTTTTCCGCCAGCGGAGATAAGTTTTCCGCCAGCGGAGATAAATTGTCCGCCAGCGGAGACAAGATGTCCGCCAGCGGAGATAAGTTGTTCGCCAGCGGAGATAAGTTGTCCGCCAGCGGAGATAAGTTTTCCGCCAGCGGAGATAAGAGATTGCCGCCAGCGGAGATAAGTTGTCCGCCAGCGGAGATAAGTTTTCCGCCAGCGGAGATAAGTTTTCCGCCAGCGGAGATAAGTTTTCGCCAGCGGAGATAAGTTTTCCGCCAGCGGAGATAAGTTTTTCCGCCAGCGGAGATAAATTGTTCCGCCAGCGGAGATAAATTGTCCGCCAGCGGAGATAAGTTTTCCGCCAGCGGAGATAAGTTTTCCGCCAGCGGAGATAAGTTGTCCGCCAGCGGAGATAAGTTTTCCGCCAGCGGAGAGAAAGTTGTCCGCCAGCGGAGATAAGTTTTCCGCCAGCGGAGATAAGATGTCCGCCAGCGGAGATAAGTTTTCCGCCAGCGGAGATAAGTTGTCGGAGATAAGTTTTCCGCCAGCGGAGATAAATTGTCCGCCAGCGGAGATAAGTTTTCCCGCCAGCGGAGATAAGTTGTCCGCCAGCGGAGATAAGTTTTCCGCCAGCGGAGATAAGTTGTTCGCCAGCGGAGATAAGTTTTCCGCCAGCGGAGATAAGTTTTCCGCCAGCGGAGATAAGTTGTTCCGCCAGCGGAGATAAGTTTTTCCGCCAGCGGAGATAAATTGTCCGCCAGCGGAGATAAAGATTCCGCCAGCGGAGATAAGTTTTCCGCCAGCGGAGATAAGTTTTCCGCCAGCGGAGATAAGTTGTTCGCCAGCGGAGATAAGTTTTCCGCCAGCGGAGATAAAGTTGTCCGCCAGCGGAGATAAGTTGTCCGCCAGCGGAGATAAGATAAGTTTTCCGCCAGCGGAGATAAGTTTTCCGCCAGCGGAGATAAGTTTTCCGCCAGCGGAGATAAAATTTTCCGCCAGCGGAGATAAGTTTTCCGCCAGCGGAGATAAGTTTTCCGCCAGCGGAGATAAGTTGTCCGCCAGCGGAGATAAGTTGTCCGCCAGCGGAGATAAGTTTTCCGCCAGCGGAGATAAGTTTTCCGCCAGCGGAGATAAGTTGTTCCGCCAGCGGAGATAAGTTGTCCGCCAGCGGAGATAAGTTGTTCCGCCAGCGGAGATAAATTTTCCGCCAGCGGAGATAAGTTTTCCGCCAGCGGAGATAAGTTTTCGCCAGCGGAGATAAGTTTTCCGCCAGCGGAGATAAAAGTTTCCGCCAGCGGAGATAAGTTGTCCGCCAGCGGAGATAAGTTTTCCGCCAGCGGAGATAAGTTTTCCGCCAGCGGAGATAAGTTTTCCGCCAGCGGAGATAAGTTGTCCGCCAGCGGAGATAAGTTGTCCGCCAGCGGAGATAAGTTTTCCGCCAGCGGAGATAAGTTTTCCGCCAGCGGAGATAAGATGTCCGCCAGCGGAGATAAGTTTTCCGCCAGCGGAGATAAGTTGTCCGCCAGCGGAGATAAATTTTCCGCCAGCGGAGATAAGTTTTCCGCCAGCGGAGATAAGTTTTCCGCCAGCGGAGATAAGTTTTCCGCCAGCGGAGATAAGTTGTCCGCCAGCGGAGATAAGTTGTCCGCCAGCGGAGATAAGTTTTCCGCCAGCGGAGATAAATTTTCCGCCAGCGGAGATAAGTTTTCCGCCAGCGGAGATAAGTTGTCCGCCAGCGGAGATAAGTTGTCCGCCAGCGGAGATAAGTTTTCCGCCAGCGGAGATAAGTTGTCCGCCAGCGGAGATAAAATTTTCCGCCAGCGGAGATAAGTTGTCCGCCAGCGGAGATAAGTTTTCCGCCAGCGGAGATAAGTTTTTTCCGCCAGCGGAGATAAGTTTTCCGCCAGCGGAGATAAGTTTTCCGCCAGCGGAGATAAGTTTGTCCGCCAGCGGAGATAAGTTGTCCGCCAGCGGAGATAAGTTTTCCGCCAGCGGAGATAAAATTGTCCCAGCCAGCGGAGATAAGTTGTCCGCCAGCGGAGATAAGTTGTCCGCCAGCGGAGATAAGTTTTCCGCCAGCGGAGATAAGTTTTCCGCCAGCGGAGATAAGTTTTTCGGCAGCGGAGATAAGTTGTCCGCCAGCGGAGATAAGTTGTCCGCCAGCGGAGATAAGATGTCCCCCAGCGGAGATTAGTTGTCCGCCAGCTGAGATAAGTTGTTCGCCAGCGGAGATAAGTTTTCCGCCAGCGGAGATAAGTTTTCCGCCAGCGGAGATAAGTTTTCCGCCAGCGGAGATAAGTTGTCCGCCAGCGGAGATAAGTTTTCCGCCAGCGGAGATAAGTTGTTCCGCCAGCGGAGATAAGTTTTCCGCCAGCGGAGATAAGTTGTCCGCCAGCGGAGATAAGTTGTCCGCCAGCGGAGATAAGTTTTCCGCCAGCGGAGATAAAATTTTCCGCCAGCGGAGATAAGTTTTCCGCCAGCGGAGATAAGTTGTCCGCCAGCGGAGATAAGCGGAGAAAATTTTTTCCGCCAGCGGAGATAAGTTTTCCGCCAGCGGAGATAAGTTTTCAGCCAGCGGAGATAAGTTTTCCGCCAGCGGATATAAGTTTTCCGCCAGCGGAGATAAAGTTGTTCCGCCAGCGGAGATAAGTTTTCCGCCAGCGGAGATAAGTTGTCCGCCAGCGGAGATAAGTTGTCCGCCAGCGGAGATAAGTTTTCCGCCAGCGGAGATAAGTTTTCCGCCAGCGGAGATAAGTTGTCCGCCAGCGGAGATAAGTTTCCGCCAGCGGAGATAAAGTTTCCGCCAGCGGAGATAAGTTTTCCGCCAGCGGAGATAAGTTGTCCGCCAGCGGAGATAAAGATTTTCCGCCAGCGGAGATAAATTGTCCGCCAGCGGAGATAAGTTTTCCGCCAGCGGAGATAAGTTGTCCGCCAGCGGAGATAAGTTGTTCCGCCAGCGGAGATAAGTTTTCCGCCAGCGGAGATAAGTTGTTCCGCCAGCGGAGATAAGTTGTCCGCCAGCGGAGATAAGTTTTCCGCCAGCGGAGATAAGTTTTCCGCCAGCGGAGATAAGTTTTCCGCCAGCGGAGATAAGTTGTCCGCCAGCGGAGATAAGTTTTCCGCCAGCGGAGATAAGTTTTCCGCCAGCGGAGATAAGTTGTTCCGCCAGCGGAGATAAGTTTTCCGCCAGCGGAGATAAGTTTTCCGCCAGCGGAGATAAGTTTTCCGCCAGCGGAGATAAGTTTTCCGCCAGCGGAGATAAGTTGTCCGCCAGCGGAGATAAAAATTGTCCGCCAGCGGAGATAAGTTGTTCCGCCAGCGGAGATAAGTTTTCCGCCAGCGGAGATAAGTTGTCCGCCAGCGGAGATAAGTTGTCCGCCAGCGGAGATAAGTTGTTCCGCCAGCGGAGATAAGTTTCCGCCAGCGGAGATAAAATGTCCGCCAGCGGAGATAAGTTGTCCGCCAGCGGAGATAAGTTGTCCGCCAGCGGAGATAAATAAGTTTCCGCCAGCGGAGATAAGCCAGCGGAGATAAGTTTTCCGCCAGCGGAGATAAGTTTTCCGCCAGCGGAGATAAGTTTTCCGCCAGCGGAGATAAATTGTCCGCCAGCGGAGATAAGTTGTCCGCCAGAGGAGATAAGTTTTCCGCCAGCGGAGATAAGTTGTCCGCCAGCGGAGATAAGTTGTCCGCCAGCGGAGATAAGTTTTCCGCCAGCGGAGATAAGTTTTCCGCCAGCGGAGATAAGTTGTCCGCCAGCGGAGATAAGTTGTCCGCCAGCGGAGATAAGTTTTCCGCCAGCGGAGATAAGTTTTCCGCCAGCGGAGATAAGTTGTCCGCCAGCGGAGATAAGTTGTCCGCCAGCGGAGATAAGATGTCCGCCAGCGGAGATAAGTTTTCCGCCAGCGGAGATAAGTTTTCCGCCAGCGGAGATAAGTTTTCCGCCAGCGGAGATAAAATGTTCCGCCAGCGGAGATAAGTTTCCGCCAGCGGAGATAAGTTGTCTGCCAGCGGAGATAAGTTTTCCGCCAGCGGAGATAAGTTGTCCGCCAGCGGAGATAAGTTTTCCGCCAGCGGAGATAAGTTTTCCGCCAGCGGAGATAAGTTGTCCGCCAGCGGAGATAAGATTTCCGCCAGCGGAGATAAGTTTTCCGCTAGCGGAGATAAGTTGTCCGCCAGCGGAGATAAGTTTTCCGCCAGCGGAGATAAGTTGTCCGCCAGCGGAGATAAGTTTTCCGCCAGCGGAGATAAATTGTCCGCCAGCGGAGATAAATTGTCCGCCAGCGGAGATAAGTTGTCCGCCAGCGGAGATAAGTTTTCCGCCAGCGGAGTTAAGTTTTCCGCCAGCGGAGATAAGTTGTCCGCCAGCGGAGATAAGTTTTCCGCCAGCGGAGATAAGTTGTCCGCCAGCGGAGATAAGTTTTCCGCCAGCGGAGATAAGTTGTCCGCCAGCGGAGATAAGTTGTCCGCCAGCGGAGATAAGTTGTTCGCCAGCGGAGATAAGTTGTTCCGCCAGCGGAGATAAAGTTTTCGCCAGCGGAGATAAGTTTTCCGCCAGCGGAGATAAGTTTTCCGCCAGCGGAGATAAGTTTTCCGCCAGCGGAGATAAGATGTCCGCCAGCGGAGATAAGTTGTCCGCCAGCGGAGATAAGTTGTCCGCCAGCGGAGATAAAGATTCCGCCAGCGGAGATAAGTTTTCGCCAGCGGAGATAAGTTTTCCGCCAGCGGAAAACGTCCGCCAGCGGAGATAAGTTTTCCGCCAGCGGAGATAAGTTGTTCGCCAGCGGAGATAAGTTGTCCGCCAGCGGAGATAAGTTTTCCGCCAGCGGAGATAAATTTCCGCCAGCGGAGATAAGTTGTCCGCCAGAGGAGATAAAGTTTTCCGCCAGCGGAGATAAAATGTCCGCCAGCGGAGATAAGTTTTCCGCCAGCGGAGATAAGTTGTCCGCCAGCGGAGATAAGATGTCCGCCAGCGGAGATAAGTTTTCCGCCAGCGGAGATAAGTTTTTCCGCCAGCGGAGATAAGTTTTCCGCCAGCGGAGATAAAATTTCCGCCAGCGGAGATAAGTTGTCCGCCAGCGGAGATAAGTTGTCCGCCAGCGGAGATAAGTTTCCCGCCAGCGGAGATAAGTTGTCCGCCAGCGGAGATAAGTTTTCCGCCAGCGGAGATATAAGTTTTCCGCCAGCGGAGATAAATTGTTCCGCCAGCGGAGATAAGTTGTCCGCCAGCGGAGATAAGTTTTCCGCCAGCGGAGATAAGATGTTCGCCAGCGGAGATAAGTTTTCCGCCAGCGGAGATAAGTTTTCCGCCAGCGGAGATAAGATTTCCGCCAGCGGAGATAAGATGTTCCGCCAGCGGAGATAAGTTGTCCGCCAGCGGAGATAAGTTTTCCCGCCAGCGGAGATAAGTTGTTCGCCAGCGGAGATAAGTTTTCCGCCAGCGGAGATAAGTTTTCCGCCAGCGGAGATAAGTTGTCCGCCAGCGGAGATAAGATTTCCGCCAGCGGAGATAAGTTTTCCGCCAGCGGAGATAAGTTGTCCGCCAGCGGAGATAAGTTTCCGCCAGCGGAGATAAGTTGTCCGCCAGCGGAGATTATTTGTCCGCCAGCGGAGATAAGTTTTCCGCCAGCGGAGATAAGTTGTCCGCCAGCGGAGATAAGTTGTCCGCCAGCGGAGATAAGTTGTCCGCCAGCGGAGATAAGTTTTCCGCCAGCGGAGATAAGTTTTCCGCCAGCGGAGATAAGTTTTCCGCCAGCGGAGATAAGTTGTCCGCCAGCGGAGATAAGTTTTCCGCCAGCGGAGATAAGTTTTCCGCCAGCGGAGATAAGTTTTCCGCCAGCGGAGATAAGTTGTCCGCCAGCGGAGATAAGTTGTCCGCCAGCGGAGATAAGTTTTCCGCCAGCGGAGATAAGTTTTCCGCCAGCGGAGATAAAATGTCCCCAAGCGGAGATAAGTTTTCCGCCAGCGGAGATAAGTTTTCCGCCAGCGGAGGTAAGTTTCCGCCAGCGGAGATAAAATTTTCCGCCAGCGGAGATAAGTTGTTCGCCAGCGGAGATAAGTTGTTCGCCAGCGGAGATAAGTTTTTCCGCCAGCGGAGATAAGTTGTCCGCCAGCGGAGATAAGTTTTCCGCCAGCGGAGATAAAATTTTCCGCCAGCGGAGATAAGTTGTCCGCCAGCGGAGATAAGTTGTTCGCCAGCGGAGATAAGTTTTCCGCCAGCGGAGATAATGTCCGCCAGCGGAGATAAGTTTTCCGCCAGCGGAGATAAGTTTTCCGCCAGCGGAGATAAGTTTTCCGCCAGCGGAGATAAGTTGTCCGCCAGCGGAGATAAGTTGTTCCGCCAGCGGAGATAAGTTTTCCGCCAGCGGAGATAAGTTTTCCGCCAGCGGAGATAAGTTGTTCGTCAGCGGAGATAAGTTGTCCGCCAGCGGAGATAAATTGTCCGCCAGCGGAGATAAGTTTTCCGCCAGCGGAGATAAGTTGTCCGCCAGCGGAGATAAGTTGTCCGCCAGCGGAGATAAGTTGTCCCGCCAGCGGAGATAAGTTTTCCGCCAGCGGAGATAAGTTGTCCGCCAGCGGAGATAAGTTTTCCGCCAGCGGAGATAAGATGTCCGCCAGCGGAGATAAGTTGTCCGCCAGCGGAGATAAGTTGTTCGCCAGCGGAGATAAGTTGTCCGCCAGCGGAGATAAGTTTTCCGCCAGCGGAGATAAGTTGTCCGCCAGCGGAGATAAGTTTTCCGCCAGCGGAGATAAGATGTTCCGCCAGCGGAGATAAAATTTTCCGCCAGCGGAGATAAAAATTCCGCCAGCGGAGATAAGTTTTCCGCCAACGGAGATAAGTTTTCCGCCAGCGGAGATAAAATGTCCGCCAGCGGAGATAAGTTGTCCGCCAGCGGAGATAAGTTTTCCGCCAGCGGAGATAAGTTGTCCGCCAGCGGAGATAAGTTTTCCGCCAGCGGAGATAAGTTTTCCGCCAGCGGAGATAAGTTTTCCGCCAGCGGAGATAAAGTTGTCCGCCAGCGGAGATAAGATTTCCGCCAGCGGAGATAAAGTTGTCCGCCAGCGGAGATAAGTTGTCCGCCAGCGGAGATAAGTTGTTCCGCCAGCGGAGATAAGTTGTCCGCCAGCGGAGATAAAGTTTTCGCCAGCGGAGATAAGTTTTCCGCCAGCGGAGATAAGTTGTCCGCCAGCGGAGATAAGTTTTCCGCCAGCGGAGATAAGTTTTCCGCCAGCGGAGATAAGTTGTCCGCCAGCGGAGATAAGTTGTCCGCCAGCGGAGATAAGTTGTCCGCCAGCGGAGATAAGTTTTCCGCCAGCGGAGATAAAGATGTCCGCCAGCGGAGATAAATTGTCTGCCAGCGGAGATAAGTTTTCCGCCAGCGGAGATAAGTTGTTCGCCAGCGGAGATAAGTTTTCCGCCAGCGGAGATAAGTTTTCCGCCAGCGGAGATAAGTTTTCCGCCAGCGGAGATAAGTTGTACGCCAGCGGAGATAAGTTGTTTCCAGCGGAGATAAGTTGTCCGCCAGCGGAGATAAGTTGTCCGCCAGCGGAGATAAAATTTTCCGCCAGCGGAGATAAGTTGTCCGCCAGCGGAGATAAGTTTTCCGCCAGCGGAGATAAGTTGTTCGCCAGCGGAGATAAGTTGTCCGCCAGCGGAGATTAGTTGTCCGCCAGCGGAGATAAAGTTTTCCGCCAGCGGAGATAAGTTTTCCGCCAGCGGAGATAAGTTGTTCGCCAGCGGAGATAAGTTGTCCGCCAGCGGAGATAAGTTGTTCGCCAGCGGAGATAAGTTTTCCGCCAGCGGAGATAAGTTGTCCGCCAGCGGAGATAAGTTTTCCGCCAGCGGAGATAAGTTTTTCCGCCAGCGGAGATAAGTTGTCCCAGCCAGCGCCAGCGGAGATAAGTTGTCCGCCAGCGGAGATAAGTTGTCCGCCAGCGGAGATAAGTTTTCCGCCAGCGGAGATAAATTTTCCGCCAGCGGAGATAAGTTTTCCGCCAGCGGAGATAAGTTTTCCGCCAGCGGAGACAAAAGTTTCCGCCAGCGGATAAAAGTTTCCGCCAGCGGAGATAAGTTGTTCCGCCAGCGGAGATAAGTTGTCCGCCAGCGGAGATAAGTTGTCCGCCAGCGGAGATAAGTTTTCCGCCAGCGGAGATAAATTTTCCGCCAGCGGAGATAAGTTTTCCGCCAGCGGAGATAAGTTGTCCGCCAGCGGAGATAAGTTTTCCGCCAGCGGAGATAAGTTGTCCGCCAGCGGAGATAAGTTTTCCGCCAGCGGAGATAAGTTGTCCGCCAGCGGAGATAAGTTTTCCGCCAGCGGAGATAAGTTTTCCGCCAGCGGAGATAAGTTTTCCGCCAGCGGAGATAAGTTGTCCGCCAGCGGAGATAAGTTGTCCGCCAGCGGAGATAAGTTTTCCGCCAGCGGAGATAAAAGTTGTCCGCCAGCGGAGATAAGTTGTCCGCCAGCGGAGATAAGTTGTCCGCCAGCGGAGATAAGTTTTCCGCCAGCGGAGATAAGTTTTCCGCCAGCGGAGATAAAAGTTTTCCGCCAGCGGAGATAAGTTGTCCGCCAGCGGAGATAAGTTTTCCGCCAGCGGAGATAAAGATTTCCGCCAGCGGAGATAAGTTTTCCGCCAGCGGAGATAAGTTGTCCGCCAGCGGAGATAGCGGAGATAAGTTTTCCGCCAGCGGAGATAAATTTTCCGCCAGCGGAGATAAGTTGTTCCCGCCAGCGGAGATAAGTTGTCCGCCAGCGGAGATAAGTTTTCCGCCAGCGGAGATAATTTTTCCCGCCAGCGGAGATAAGTTGTCCGCCAGCGGAGATAAGTTGTCCGCCAGCGGAGGTAAGTTTTCCGCCAGCGGAGATAAGTTTTCCGCCAGCGGAGATAAGTTTTCCGCCAGCGGAGATAAGTTGTCCGCCAGCGGAGATAAGTTTTCCGCCAGCGGAGATAAGTTTTCCGACAGCGGAGATAAGTTTTCCGCCAGCGGAGATAAATTTTCCGCCAGCGGAGATAAAATGTCCGCCAGCGGAGATAAGTTTTCCGCCAGCGGAGATAAGTTTTCCGCCAGCGGAGATAAGTTTTCCGCCAGCGGAGATAAGTTTTCCGCCAGCGGAGATAAATTTTCCCCAGCGGAGATAAGATGTACGCCAGCGGAGATAAGTTGTCCGCCAGCGGAGATAAGTTTTCCGCCAGCGGAGATAAGTTTTCCGCCAGCGGAGATAAGTTGTCCGCCAGCGGAGATAAGTTTTCCGCCAGCGGAGATAAGTTGTCCGCCAGCGGAGATAAGTTGTCCGCCAGCGGAGATAAGTTGTCCGCCAGCGGAGATAAGTTTTCCGCCAGCGGAGATAAAATTGTTCCGCCAGCGGAGATAAGTTTTCCGCCAGCGGAGATAAGTTTCCCGCCAGCGGAGATAAGTTTTCCGCCAGCGGAGATAAGTTTTCCGCCAGCGGAGATAAGTTTTCCGCCAGCGGAGATAAATTGTCCGCCAGCGGAGATAAGATGTCCGCCAGCGGAGATAAGTTTTCCGCCAGCGGAGATAAGTTTTCCGCCAGCGGAGATAAAGTTTTCCGCCAGCGGAGATTAGTTGTCCGCCAGCGGAGATAAGTTTTCCGCCAGCGGAGATAAGTTTTCCGCCAGCGGAGATAAGTTTTCCGCCAGCGGAGATAAGTTGGCCGCCAGCGGAGATCCGCCAGCGGAGATAAGTTGTTCCGCCAGCGGAGATAAGTTTTCCGCCAGCGGAGATAAGTTTTCCGCCAGCGGAGATAAATTGTCCGCCAGCGGAGATAAGTTGTCGCCAGCGGAGATAAGATGTTCCGCCAGCGGAGATAAGTTTTCCGCCAGCGGAGATAAGTTGTTCGCCAGCGGAGATAAGTTTTCCGCCAGCGGAGATAAGATGTCCGCCAGCGGAGATAAGTTGTCCGCCAGCGGAGATAAGTTTTCCGCCAGCGGAGATAAGTTGTCCGCCAGCGGAGATAAGTTGTTCCGCCAGCGGAGATAAGTTGTCCGCCAGCGGAGATAAGTTGTCCGCCAGCGGAGATAAGTTGTCCGCCAGCGGAGATAAAGTTGTCCGCCAGCGGAGATAAGTTTTCCGCCAGCGGAGATAAGTTTTCCGCAGCGGAGATAAGTTTTCCGCCAGCGGAGATAAGTTTTCAGCCAGCGGAGATAAGTTTTCCGCCAGCGGAGATAAGTTTTCCGCCAGCGGAGAAAAGTTTTCCGCCAGCGGAGAAACGTTGTTCGTCAGCGGAGATAAGTGTTCCGCCAGCGGAGATAAGTTTTCCGCCAGCGGAGATAAGTTTTCCGCCAGCGGAGATAAGTTGTTTTCCGCCAGCGGAGATAAAGTTGTCCGCCAGCGGAGATAAGATGTCCGCCAGCGGAGATAAATTTCCCGCCAGCGGAGATAAGTTGTCCGCCAGCGGAGATAAGTTGTCCGCCAGCGGAGATAAGTTTTCCGCCAGCGGAGATAAGTTGTCCGCCAGCGGAGACAAGTTGTCCGCCAGCGGAGATAAGTTGTCCGCCAGCGGAGATAAGTTGTTCCGCCAGCGGAGATAAGTTTTCCGCCAGCGGAGATAAGTTGTCCGCCAGCGGAGATAAGTTTTCCGCCAGCGGAGATAAGATGTCCGCCAGCGGAGATAAGTTTTCCGCCAGCGGAGATAAGTTTTCCGCCAGCGGAGATAAGTTTTCCGCCAGCGGAGATAAGTTTTCCGCCAGCGGAGATAAGTTTTCCGCCAGCGGAGATAAGTTGTCCGCCAGCGGAGATAAGTTTTCCGCCAGCGGAGATAAGTTTTCCGCCAGCGGAGATAAGTATTCCGCCAGCGGAGATAAGTTGTTCCGCCAGCGGAGATAAGTTGTCCGCCAGCGGAGATAAGTTTTCCGCCAGCGGAGATAAAGTTTTCCGCCAGCGGAGATAAGTTGTTCGCCAGCGGAGATAAGTTTTCCGCCAGCGGAGATAAGTTGTCCGCCAGCGGAGATAAGTTGTCCGCCAGCGGAGATAAGTTTGTCCGCCAGCGGAGATAAGTTGTCCGCCAGCGGAGATAAGTTGTCCGCCAGCGGAGATAAGTTGTTCCGCCAGCGGAGATAAGTTGTTCGCCAGCGGAGATAAGTTTTCCGCCAGCGGAGATAAGATGTCCGCCAGCGGTGATAAGTTTCGCCAGCGGAGATAAGTTTTCCGCCAGCGGAGATAAGTTTTCCGCCAGCGGAGATAAGTTGTCCGCCAGCGGAGATAAGTTGTCCGCCAGCGGAGATAAAGTTTTCCGCCGGCGGAGATAAGTTTTCCGCCAGCGGAGATAAGTTTTCCGCCAGCGGAGATAAATTGTCCGCCAGCGGAGATAAGTTTTCCGCCAGCGGAGATAAGTTTTCCGCCAGCGGAGATAAGTTTTCCGCCAGCGGAGATAAAAATTTCCGCCAGCGGAGATAAGTTTTCCGCCAGCGGAGATAAGTTTTCCGCCAGCGGAGATAAGTTGTCCGCCAGCGGAGATAAGTTGTCCGCCAGCGGAGATAAGTTGTCCGCCAGCGGAGATAAATGTTTTCGCCAGCGGAGATAAGTTGTCCGCCAGCGGAGATAAGTTTTCCGCCAGCGGAGATAAGTTTTCCGCCAGCGGAGATAAGTTGTTCCGCCAGCGGAGATAAATTGTCCGCCAGCGGAGATAAGTTGTCCGCCAGCGGAGATAAGTTGTCCGCCAGCGGAGATAAGTTTTCCGCCAGCGGAGATAAGTTGTCCGCCAGCGGAGATAAGTTTTCCGCCAGCGGAGATAAGTTGTCCGCCAGCGGAGATAAGTTTTCCGCCAGCGGAGATAAGTTTTCCGCCAGCGGAGATAAGTTGTCCGCTAGCGGAGACAAGATGTCCGCCAGCGGAGATAAGTTTTCCGCCAGCGGAGATAAGTTTTCCGCCAGCGGAGATAAGTTTTCCGCCAGCGGAGATAAGTTGTTCCGCCAGCGGAGATAAGTTTTCCCGCCAGCGGAGATAAGTTGTTCGCCAGCGGAGATAAGTTGTCCGCCAGCGGAGATAAGTTTTCCGCCAGCGGAGATAAAATGTTCCGCCAGCGGAGATAAGTTGTCCGCCAGCGGAGATAAGTTTTCCGCCAGCGGAGATAAGTTGTCCGCCAGCGGAGATAAGTGTCCGCCAGCGGAGATAAGTTTTCCGCCAGCGGAGATAAGTTGTCCGCCAGCGGAGATAAAGTTTTCCGCCAGCGGAGATAAGTTGTCCGCCAGCGGAGATAAGTTGTCCGCCAGCGGAGATAAAAATGTCCGCCAGCGGAGATAAGTTTTCGCCAGCGGAGATAAGTTTTCGCCAGCGGAGATAAGTTTTCCGCCAGCGGAGATAAGTTTTCCGCCAGCGGAGATAAGTTGTCCGCCAGCGGAGATAAGTTTTCCGCCAGCGGAGATAAGTTTTCCGCCAGCGGAGATAAATTTTCCGCCAGCGGAGATAAGTTGTCCGCCAGCGGAGATAAGTTTTCCGCCAGCGGAGATAAATTTCCCGCCAGCGGAGATAAGATGTCCGCCAGCGGAGATAAGTTTTCCGCCAGCGGAGATAAGTTTTCCGCCAGCGGAGATAAGTTTTCCGCCAGCGGAGATAAGTTGTCCGCCAGCGGAGATAAGTTTTCCGCCAGCGGAGATAAATTTTTCCGCCAGCGGAGATAAGTTGTTCGCCAGCGGAGATAAGTTTTCCGCCAGCGGAGATAAGTTTTCCGCCAGCGGAGATAAGTTTTCCGCCAGCGGAGATAATTTTTCCGCCAGCGGAGATAAGTTTTCCGCCAGCGGAGATAAGTTTTCCGCCAGCGGAGATAAGATGTCCGCCAGCGGAGATAAGATTTCCGCCAGCGGAGATAAGTTTTCCGCCAGCGGAGATAAGTTGTCCGCCAGCGGAGATAAGTTTTCCGCCAGCGGAGATAAGTTGTCCGCCAGCGGAGATAAGTTTTCCGCCAGCGGAGATAAGTTGTCCGCCAGCGGAGATAAATTTTCCGCCAGCGGAGATAAGTTGTCCGCCAGCGGAGATAAGTTTTCCGCCAGCGGAGATAAATTGTCCGCCAGCGGAGATAAGTTGTCCGCCAGCGGAGATAAGTTTTCCGCCAGCGGAGATAAGTTTTCCGCCAGCGGAGATAAGTTTTCCGCCAGCGGAGATAAGTTGTCCGCCAGCGGAGATAAGTTTCCCGCCAGCGGAGATAAGTTTTCCGCCAGCGGAGATAAGTTTTCCGCCAGCGGAGATAAGTTGTCCGCCAGCGGAGATAAGATGTTCGCCAGCGGAGATAAATTTTCCGCCAGCGGAGATAAGTTGTCCGCCAGCGGAGATAAGTTTTCCGCCAGCGGAGATAAGTTGTTCGCCAGCGGAGATAAGTTTTCCGCCAGCGGAGATAAGTTGTCCGCCAGCGGAGATAAGTTTTCCGCCAGCGGAGATAAGTTTTCCGCCAGCGGAGATAAGTTGTCCGCCAGCGGAGATAAGTTTTCCGCCAGCGGAGATAAGTTGTTCGCCAGCGGAGATAAGTTTTCCGCCAGCGGAGATAAGTTGTCCGCCAGCGGAGATAAGTTGTCCGCCAGCGGAGATAAGTGTCCGCCAGCGGAGATAAAAATGGCCGCCAGCGGAGATAAGTTTTCCGCCAGCGGAGATAAAAGTTTTCCGCCAGCGGAGATAAGTTGTCCGCCAGCGGAGATAAGTTGTCCGCCAGCGGAGATAAGTTTTCCGCCAGCGGAGATAAAATTTTCCGCCAGCGGAGATAAGTTGTCCGCCAGCGGAGATAAGTTTTCCGCCAGCGGAGATAAGTTGTCCGCCAGCGGAGATAAGCGGATTTTCCGCCAGCGGAGATAAGTTTTCCGCCAGCGGAGATAAAATTTTCCGCCAGCGGAGATAAGTTGTTCGCCAGCGGAGATAAAGTTTTCCGCCAGCGGAGATAAGTTTTCCGCCAGCGGAGATAAGTTGTCCGCCAGCGGAGATAAAATGTTCGCCAGCGGAGATAAATTGTCCGCCAGCGGAGATAAGTTGTCCGCCAGCGGAGATAAGATGTCCGCCAGCGGAGATAAGATGTCCGCCAGCGGAGATAAGTTTTCCGCCAGCGGAGATAAGTTTTCCGCCAGCGGAGATAAGTTTTCCGCCAGCGGAGATAAAGTTCCGCCAGCGGAGATAAGTTTGCCGCCAGTGGAGATAAGATGTCCGCAAGCGGAGATAGAATGTCCGCCAGCGGAGATAAATTGTCCGCCAGCGGAGATAAGATGTCCGCCAGCGGAGATAAGTTTTCCGCCAGCGGAGATAAGTTTTCCGCCAGCGGAGATAAGTTTTCCGCCAGCGGAGATAAGTTTTCCGCCAGCGGAGATAAGTTTTCCGCCAGCGGAGATAAGATGTCCGCCAGCGGAGATAAGTTGTCCGCCAGCGGAGATAAGTTGTCCGCCAGCGGAGATAAGTTTTCCGCCAGCGGAGATAAGTTTTCCGCCAGCGGAGATAAGTTTTCCGCCAGCGGAGATAAAGTTGTCCGCCAGCGGAGATAAGTTTTCCGCCAGCGGAGATAAGTTTTCCGCCAGCGGAGATAAGTTTTCCGCCAGCGGAGATAAGTTGTCCGCCAGCGGAGATAAGTTGTCCGCCAGCGGATAAGATTTCCGCCAGCGGAGAAAAGTTTTCCGCCAGCGGAGATAAGTTGTCCGCCAGCGGAGATAAGTTGTCCGCCAGCGGAGATAAGTTGTTCGCCAGCGGAGATAAGTTTTCCGCCAGCGGAGATAAATTTTTCCGCCAGCGGAGATAAATTGTCCGCCAGCGGAGATAAGTTTCCGCCAGCGGAGATAAGTTTTCCGCCAGCGGAGATAAGTTGTCCGCCAGCGGAGATAAGTTTTCCGCCAGCGGAGATAAGTTTTCCGTCAGCGGAGGTAAGTTTTCCGCCAGCGGAGATAAGTTTTCCGCCAGCGGAGATAAGTTTTCCGCCAGCGGAGATAAATTGTCTGCCAGAGGATATAAGTTTTCCGCCAGCGGAGATAAAATGACCCCAAGCGGAGATAAATTTTCCGCCAGCGGAGATAAGTTTTCCGCCAGCGGAGATAAGTTGTCCGCCAGCGGAGATAAGTTGTCCGCCAGCGGAGATAAGTTGTCCGCCAGCGGAGATAAGTTTTCCGCCAGCGGAGATAAGTTTTCCGCCAGCGGAGATAAGTTTTCCGCCAGCGGAGATAAGTTTTCTGCCAGCGGAGATAAATTTTCCGCCAGCGGAGATAAGTTGTCCGCCAGCGGAGATAAAAATGTCCGCCAGCGGAGATAAGTTGTCCGCCAGCCGAGATAAGTTTTCCGCCAGCGGAGATAAGTTGTCCGCCAGCGGAGATAAGTTTTCCGCCAGCGGAGATAAAGATTTCCGCCAGCGGAGATAAGTTGTCCGCCAGCGGAGATAAGTTTTCCGCCAGCGGAGATAAGTTGTTCCGCCAGCGGAGATAAGTTTTCCGCCAGCGGAGATAAGTTTTCCGCCAGCGGAGATAAGTTTTCCGCCAGCGGAGATAAGTTGTCCGCCAGCGGAGATAAGTTGTCCGCCAGCGGAGATAAGTTGTCCGCCAGCGGAGATAAGTTGTCCGCCAGCGGAGATAAGATGTCCGCCAGCGGAGATAAGTTGTTCGCCAGCGGAGATAAGTTGTTCCGCCAGCGGAGATAAGTTGTCCGCCAGCGGAGATAAGTTGTCCGCCAGCGGAGATAAATTTTCCGCCAGCGGAGATAAGTTTTCCGCCAGCTGAGATAAGTTGTTCGCCAGCGGAGATAAGTTTTCAGCCAGCGGAGATAAGTTTTCAGCGGATATAAGTTGTCCGCCAGCGGAGATAAGTTTTCCGCCAGCGGAGATAAGTTGTCCGCCAGCGGAGATAAGTTTTCCGCCAGCGGAGATAAGTTGTCCGCCAGCGGAGATAAGTTGTCCGCCAGCGGAGATAAGATGTCCGCCAGCGGAGATAAGTTTTCCGCCAGCGGAGATAAGTTTTCCGCCAGCGGAGATAAGTTTTCCGCCAGCGGAGATAAGTTGTTCGCCAGCGGAGATAAGTTGTCCGCCAGCGGAGATAAGATGTTCCGCCAGCGGAGATAAGTTTTCCGCCAGCGGAGATAAGTTTTCGCCAGCGGAGATAAGTTTTCCGCCAGCGGAGATAAGTTTTCCGTCAGCGGAGGTAAGTTTTCCGACAGCGGAGATAAGTTTTCCGCCAGCGGAGATAAGGTGCCCGCCAGCGGAGATAAGTTGTCCGCCAGCGGAGATAAGTTGTTCGCCAGCGGAGATAAGTTTTCCGCCAGCGGAGATAAGTTGTCCGCCAGCGGAGATAAGTTGTCCGCCAGCGGAGATAAGTTGTCCGCCAGCCAGCGGAGATAAGCGGAGATTTTTCCGCCAGCGGAGATAAGTTTTCGCCAGCGGAGATAAGTTGTCCGCCAGCGGAGATAAGATTTCCGCCAGTGGAGATGAGTTTTCCGCCGGCGGAGATAAGTTGTCCGCCAGTGGAGATAAGTTTTCCGCCATCGGAGATAAATTGTCCGCCAGCGGAGATAAGTTTTCCGCCAGCGGAGATAAGATGTCCGCCAGCGGAGATAAGTTGTCCGCCAGCGGAGATAAGTTTCCGCCAGCGGAGATAAGTTTTCCGCCAGCGGAGATAAGTTGTCCGCCAGCGGAGATAAGATGTCCGCCAGCGGAGATAAGTTTTCCGCCAGCGGAGATAAGTTGTCCGCCAGCGGAGATAAGTTGTCCGCCAGCGGAGATAAGTTGTCCGCCAGCGGAGATAAGATTTCCGCCAGCGGAGATAAAATTTCCGCCAGCGGAGATAAGTTTTCCGCCAGCGGAGATAAGTTGTCCGCCAGCGGAGATAAGTTTTCCGCCAGCGGAGATAAGTTGTTCGCCAGCGGAGATAAGAGGTCCGCCAGCGGAGATAAATTTTCCGCCAGCGGAGATAAGTTGTCCGCCAGCGGAGATAAGTTTTCCGCCAGCGGAGATAAGTTGTTCCGCCAGCGGAGATAAAATTGTTCGCCAGCGGAGATAAGTTGTCCGCCAGCGGAGATAAGTTGTCCGCCAGCGGAGATAAGTTGTCCGCCAGCGGAGATAAAATTTCCGCCAGCGGAGATAAGTTGTCCGCCAGCGGAGATAAGTTGTCCGCCAGCGGAGATAAGTTTTCCGCCAGCGGAGATAAGTTTTCCGCCAGCGGAGATAAGTTTTCCGCCAGCGGAGATAAGTTGTCCGCCAGCGGAGATAAGTTGTCCGCCAGCGGAGATAAGTTTTCCGCCAGCGGAGATAAGTTTTCCGCCAGCGGAGATAAGTTGTCCGCCAGCGGAGATAAGTTGTCCGCCAGCGGAGATAAGTTGTCCGCCAGCGGAGATAAGTTGTCCGCCAGCGGAGATAAGTTTTCCGCCAGCGGAGATAAGTTTTCCGCCAGCGGAGATAAGTTGTCCGCCAGCGGAGATAAAATTTTCCGCCAGCGGAGATAAGTTGTCCGCCAGCGGAGATAAGTTTCCCGCCAGCGGAGATAAGTTGTCCGCCAGCGGAGATAAATTTCTCGCCAGCGGAGATAAGTTTTCCGCCAGCGGAGATAAGTTTTCCGCCAGCGGAGATAAGTTGTCCGCCAGCGGAGATAAGTTGTCCGCCAGCGGAGATAAGCGGAGATGTCCCGCCAGCGGAGATAAGTTTTCCGCCAGCGGAGATAAGTTTTCCGCCAGCGGAGATAAGTTTTCCGCCAGCGGAGATAAGTTTTCCGCCAGCGGAGATAAGTTTTCCGCCAGCGGAGATAAGTTGTCCGCCAGCGGAGATAAGTTTTCCGCCAGCGGAGATAAAAGTGTTCCGCCAGCGGAGATAAGTTGTCCGCCAGCGGAGATAAAGATTTCCGCCAGCGGAGATAAGTTTTCCGCCAGCGGAGATAAGTTGTCCGCCAGCGGAGATAAGTTGTCCGCCAGCGGAGATAAGTTTTCCGCCAGCGGAGATAAAATGTTCGCCAGCGGAGATAAGTTTTCCGCCAGCGGAGATAAGTTGTCCGCCAGCGGAGATAAGTTTTCCGCCAGCGGAGATAAGTTTTCCGCCAGCGGAGATAAGTTTTCCGCCAGCGGAGATAAGTGTTCCGCCAGCGGAGATAAGTTGTCCGCCAGCGGAGATAAGATGTCCGCCAGCGGAGATAAGTTTTCCGCCAGCGGAGATAAGTTGTCCGCCAGCGGAGATAAAGTTTTCCGCCAGCGGAGATAAGTTTGTCCGCCAGCGGAGATAAGTTGTCCGCCAGCGGAGATCCGCCAGCGGAGATAAGTTTTCGCCAGCGGAGATAAGTTGTCCGCCAGCGGAGATAAAGTTGTCCGCCAGCGGAGATAAGTTGTCCGCCAGCGGAGATAAGTTGTCCGCCAGCGGAGATAAGTTGGCCGCCAGCGGAGATAAGTTGTCCGCCAGCGGAGATAAAAATGGCCGCCAGCGGAGATAAGTTTTCCGCCAGCGGAGATAAGTTTTCCGCCAGCGGAGATAAGATGTCCGCAAGCGGAGATAAGTTTTCCGCCAGCGGAGATAAAGTGTTCCGCCAGCGGAGATAAGTTGTTCCGCCAGCGGAGATAAGTTGTCCGCCAGCGGAGATAAATTGTCCGCCAGCGGAGATAAGTTGTCCGCCAGCGGAGATAAGTTTTCCGCCAGCGGAGATAAGTTGTTCCGCCAGCGGAGATAAGTTTTCCGCCAGCGGAGATAAGTTTCCGCCAGCGGAGATAAGTTTTCCGCCAGCGGAGATAAGTTTTTCGCCAGCGGAGATAAGTTGTCCGCCAGCGGAGATAAGTCCGCCAGCGGAGATCCGCCAGCGGAGATAAGTTTTCCGTCAGCGGAGATAAGTTTTCCGCCAGCGGAGATAAGTTTTCCGCCAGCGGAGATAAGTTGTCCGCCAGCGGAGATAAGTTTTCCGCCAGCGGAGATAAGTTGTCCGCCAGCGGAGATAAGTTGTCCGCCAGCGGAGATAAGTTTTCCGCCAGCGGAGATAAGTTGTCCGCCAGCGGAGATAAGTTTTCCGCCAGCGGAGATAAGTTGTCCGCCAGCGGAGATAAGTTTTCCGCCAGCGGAGATAAGTTTTCCGCCAGCGGAGATAAGTTGTCCGCCAGCGGAGATAAGTTTTCCGCCAGCGGAGATAAGTTGTCCGCCAGCGGAGATAAAATTTTCCGCCAGCGGAGATAAGTTTTCCGCCAGCGGAGATAAGTTTTCCGCCAGCGGAGATAAGTTTTCCGCCAGCGGAGATAAGTTTTCCGCCAGCGGAGATAAGTTGTCCGCCAGCGGAGATAAGTTTTTCGCCAGCGGAGATAAGTGTTCCGCCAGCGGAGATAAGATGTCCCCAAGCGGAGATAAGTTTTCCGCCAGCGGAGATAAGTTGTCCGCCAGCGGAGATAAAAATGTTCCGCCAGCGGAGATAAGTTGTCCGCCAGCGGAGATAAGATGTCCGCCAGCGGAGATAAATTTTCCGCCAGCGGAGATAAGTTTTCCGCCAGCGGAGATAAGCTTTCCGCCAGCGGAGACAAAAATGGTCGCCAGCGGAGATAAGATGTCCCCTGCTGGAGATAAGTTTTCCACCAGCGGAGATAAGCGCTCTTCCGCCAGCGGAGATAAGATACGCTGTGGCGATAAACGTCCCCAAGCGGAGATAAGCTTCCGCTAGCGGAGGAGATGCCTTCCGTCAGCGGCGTGCAAGCTTTCCGAAAGCGGAGATAAGTTTCCGACAGCGGAGGAAAGCCCGGCCAGCGGAGAAACGTTGTTCGTCAGCGATAAGTATAGTTCCGCCAGCGGATAAGATGTCCCGCGGTGATAAGTTTTTCCGACAGCGGAGATAAGTTGTCCGCCAGCGGAGATAAGTTTTCCGCCAACGGAGATAAGTTTTCCGCCAGCGGAGATAAGGTGGCCGCCAGCGGAGATAAGTTTTCCGTCAGCGGAGAAACGTTGTTCGTCAGCGGAGAAACGTTGTTCGTCAGCGGAGGTAAGTTATCCGCCAGCGGAGACAAGATGTCCCCAGCGGAGATAAGTTTTCCGCCAGCTGAGACGTTGTTCGCCAGCGGAGATAAGTTTTCCACCAGCGGAGATAAGGTACGCCAGCGGATATAAGTTTCCGCCAGCGGATAAAAGTCTCCGCCAGCGGAGATAAATGGCCGCCAGTGGAGACATTGGCCGCCAGCGGAGAAAGATGTCCGCCAGCGGAGATAAATGGCCGCCAGCTGAGATAAAAATGTTCGCCAGCGGAGATAAGTTTCCGCCAGCGAAGAAACGCTTTTCGTCAGCCGAGATAACTTTTCCGCCAGCGGATATAAATTTCCCGCCAGCGGAGATAAGGTTTCCGCCAGCGGAGATAAGGTGGCCGCCAGCGGAGAAAAGTCTTCCGCCAGCGGAGATAAGATGGCCGCCAGCGTAGACAAGATGTCCGCCAGCGGAAACAAAATGGCCGCCAGCGGAGATAAGTTTTCCGCCAGCGGAGAAAAGTCCGCCAGCGGAGATAAGGTGGCCGCCAGCGGAGACAAGATGTCCGCCAGCGGAGACAAAATGTCCGCCAGCGGAGATAAGTTTTCCGCCGAGAAGGTCCGCCAGCGGAGATAAGGTTACGCCAGCGGAAATAAGGTGGCCGCCAGCCAGCGGAGATAAGTTTTCCGCCAGCGGAGAAACGTTGTTCGCCAGCGGAGATAAGGTGGCCGCCAGCGGAGACAAGGTGGCCGCCAGCGGAGAAAAGTCTTCCGCCAGCATAAATAAGTTGTTCGGAGACAGTTGGCCGCCAGCGCAGAAACGTTGTTCGTCTGTGGAGACGAAATGGCCGCCAGCGGAGATAAATTTTCCGCCAGCGGAGATAGCGGAGATCAGTTTCCGCCAGCATAGATCAGCTCCGCCAGCGGAGGAAGTTTCCGCCTGCGCAGAAACGTGGGTCGTCTGCCATGGAGATAAGTTGTCCGCCAGCAGATATAAAATGGCCCCGCCAGAGGAGACAAGATGTCCGCCAGCGGAGATAAGTCTTCCGCCAGCGGAGATAAGTTTTACGCCAGCGGAGATGTCCGCCACCTGAGACAAAATGGCTGCCAGCGGAGATAAGTTTTCCGCCAGCGGAGATAAGTTTTACGCCAGCGGAGATAAGGTGGCCGCCAGCGGAGAAACGGTGGCCGCCAGCGGAGAAAGTCTCCGCAAGCGGAGATAAGATGTTCGCCAGAGGATAAAATTCTTCCCGCCAACGGAGATAAATTGTCCGCCAGCGGAAAAAGTTTCCGCCAGCGGGAAATAAGTTTTCCGCCAGCGGAGATAAGATGGCCGCCAGCGAAGAAAAGTCTCCGCCAGTGGAGGTAAGATGGCCGCCAGTGGAGATAAGTTTTCCGCCAGCGGAGAGAAAGTTTCCGCCAGCCGAGATAAGATGGCCGCCAGCGGAGACAAGATGTCCGCCAGCGGAGATAAAGGCGTGGCCGCCTGCGGAGATAAGCTGTCCGCCAGCCGAGAGATTTCCGCCAGCGGAGATAAGATGGCCGCCAGCGAAGATAAGATATCCGCCAGCGGAGATAAGTTTTTCGCCAGCGGAGAAAAGTTTTCCGTTAGCGGATATAAGATGCCCGCCAGCGGAGACAAATTGTCCGCCAGCAGACAAACACGGCCGCCAGCGGAAAATAAGTTTTCCCGCCAGCGGAGAAAAGTCTTCCGCCAGCGGAGGAGGCCGCCAGCGGAGATAAGATGTCCGCCAGCGGAGATAAAATGGCCGCAAGCGGAGCGGAGATAAGTTTTCCGCCAGCGGAGATAAGGTGGCCGCCAGAGGAAATAAGGTGGCCGCCAGCGGATATAAAATCTGCCGCCAACGGCGACAAATTGGCCGCCAGCGGAGATAAACCGGCTGCCAGCGGGAGACAAGATTTCCGCCAGCCGAGATAAGTTTTCGCCAGCGGAGATAAGTTTTCCGTTAGCGGATAAAATTGCCCGCCAGCGGGGAGATAAATTGTCAGCCAGCAGAGACGAGATGTACGCCAAAGGAGATAAGTTTCCGCCAACGGAGATAAGTTGTCCGCCAGCGGAGATAAGTTTTCCGCCAGCGGAGATAAGTTTTCCGCCAGCGGAGAAAAGTCTTCCGCCAGCGGAAATAAGGCGGGCCGCCAGATAAGGTGGCCGCCAGCGGGATAAGGTGGCCGCCAGCGGATAAAAACTGCCCGCAAACGGGAGATAAGATTCCGCCAGCGGAGACAAAATGGCCGCCAGCGGAGATAAAGATGGCCGCCAGCGGAGATGTTGTCCGCCAGCGGAGATAAGTTTTCCGCCAGCGTAGACAAGATGTCCGCCAGCGGAAACAAAATGGCCGCCAGCGGAGATAAGTTTTCCGCCAGCGGAGATAAGTTTTCCGCCAGCGGGCCAGAGAAACGTTGTTCGTCAGCGGAGATAAACCGGCCGCCAGCGGAGATAAAGACTCTTCGCCAGCGGATATAAATTTCCCGCCAACGGAGACAAATAGCCGCCAGCGGAAAAGTCTTCCGCCAGCGGAAATAAGATTGCCGCCAGCGGAGATAAGATGTCCCCCAGCGGAGACAAAATTTCCGCCAGTGGAGATAAGTTTCCGCCAGTGGAGATAAGTTTTCCGCCAGTGGAGATAAGTTTTCCGCCAGCGGAGATAAGTTGTCCGCCAGCGGAGATAAGTTTTCTGCCAACGGAGATAAGTTTTCCGCCAGCGGAGATAAGGTGGCCGCCAGCGGAGACAAAATGGCCGCCAGCGGAGAAACGTTGTTCGTCAGCGGAGACAAACGGCCGTCAGCGGAGGTAAGTTATCCGCCAGCGGAGACAAGATGTCCGCCAGTGGAGATAAATTTTCCGCCAGCGGAGATAAGTTTTCCGCCAGCGGAGAAACGTCGTTCGTCAGCGGAGATAAGTTGTCCGCCAGCGGAGACAAGATGTCCGCCAGCGGATATAAAATGGCCGCCAGCGGAGACGTTGTCCGCCAGCGGATAAAAGTTTTCCAGCCAGCGGATACAAATTGGCCGACAGCGGAGACAAAATGGCCGCCAGCGGAGACAAGATGTCCGCCAGCGGAGAAAAACCCGCCAGCCGAGATAAGGTGGCCGCCAGCGGAGATAAGGTGGCCGCCAGCGAAGAAACGCTGTTCGTCAGCGGAGATAAAATTCCGCCAGCGGAGATAAGATTTCCGCCAGCATAGATAAGTTGTTCGCCAGATAGGTTTTCTGCCAGCGCAGAAACGTTGTTCGTCTGTGGAAATAACTTTTCCGCCAGCGGATATGGGGATGTCCGCCAGCGGAGATAAACACAAGCCAGCATAGAAAAGTTGCTCGCCAGCGGAGGTAAGTCTTCCGTCTGCGCAGAAACGTTGGCCGTCTGCGGAGATAACTTTTCCGCCAGCGGAGATAAGTTGTCCGCCAGCGGAGAAAGATGATAACCAACGGAGATAAGTTTTCCGCCAGCGGAGAAACATTGTTCGTCAGCGGAGATAAGTTGTCCGCCAGCGGAGATAAGATGTTCGCCAGCGGAGAAATTTTCCGCCAGAGGAGAAAAGCCCGCCAGCGAAATAAGGTGGCCAGCGGAGATAAAGTTTCCGCCAGCGGAAAAGTCTTCCGCCAGCGGAGATAAGATGGCCGCCAGCCGAGATAAGTTGTTCGCCAGCGGGAGATAAGTTGTCTGCCAGCGGAGATAAGATGTCCGCCAGCGGAGATAAGATGTTCGCCAGCGGAGATAAGATGGCCGCCAGCGGAGAAAATTGTCCGCCAGCGAAGATAAGTTTTGGCCGCCAGCGGAAACAAGATGGCCGCCAGCGGAGATAAGATGTCCGCCAGTGGAGACAAGATGGCCGCCAGCGGAGACAAAGTCCGCCAGCGGAGATAAGATTTTCCGCCAGCGGAGATAAGTTGTTCGCCAGCGGAAAAAGATTTCCGCCAGCGCAGAAAGTTTTCCGCCAGTAGAGATAAGTTGTCCGCCAGCAGATATAAATTTCCCGCCAGCGGAGACAAGATGTCCGCCACCGGAGATAAGTTTTCCGCCAACGGAGATAAGTTGTCCGCCAGCGCAGATAAGTTGTCCGCCAGCGGAGAAAGATGTTCGCCAGTGGAGATAAGTTTTCCGCCAGCATAGATGAGTTGTTCGCCACCGGAGATAAGTTTTCCGACAGCGAAGAAACGTTGTTCGTCTGTGGAAATAACTTTTCCGCCAGCGGAGATAAGTTGTCCGCCAGCGGAGAAAGATGATCCCCAAACGAGATAAGGTACAGCGGAGAAACATTGTTCGGAGATAAGATAACCGCCAGCGGAGATAAGATGTTCGCCAGCGGATATAAATTTCCCGCCAGCCGAGATAAGTTGTTCGCCAGCGGAGATAAGTTTTCTGTTAGCGGATATAAATTGCCCGCCAGCGGAGATAAATTGTCCGCCAGCAGATAAGATGGCCGCCAGCGGAAATAAGCTTCGCCAGCGGAGATAAGTTTCCGCCAGCGGAGATAAGATGTCCGCCAGCGGAGAGAAATGTCCGCCAGCGGAGATGAATTTTCCGCCAGCGGAGATAAGATGGCCGCCAGCGGAGATAAGTTTTCCGCCAGCGGAGATAAGATTTCCGCCAGCGGAGATAAGATGTCCGCCAGCGGAGATAAATTGGTCGCCAGCGGAGATAAAGATTTCCGCCAGCGGAGACAAGATGTCCGCTAGCGGAGAAAAGATGTCCGCCAGCGGATATAAGGTTTCCGCCAAGGGAGATAAATTGCCCGCCAGCGGAGATAAGGTGGCCGCCAGCGGATACAAATGCCCGCCAGCGGAGATAAGTTTTCCGCCAGCGGAGATAAGTTGTCCGCCAGCGGAGATAAGTTTTCCGCCAGCGGAGATAAGTTTTACGCCAGCGGAGATAAGGTGGCCGCCAGCGGAGATAAGTTTTCCGCCAGCGGAGATAAGGTGGCTGCCAGAGGAGATAAGGTGGCCGCCAGCGGATATAAATTGCCCGCCAACGGCGATAATTTTTCCGCCAGCGGAGATAAGTTTTACGCCAGCGGTGATAAGGTGGCCGCCAGCGGAGATAAGTTTTCCGTCAGCGGAGAAACGTTGTTCGTCAGCGGAGATAAGTTGTCCGCCAGCGGAGATAAGATGTTCGCCAGCGGATATAAATTTCCCGCCAACGGAGATAAATTGTCTGCCAGCGGATATAAGTTTTCCGCCAGCGGAAATAAGATGGCCGCCAGCGGAGATAAGATGTCCCCAAGCGAAGATAAGTTTTCCGCCAGTGGAGGTAAGTTTTCCGCCAGTGGAGATAAGTTTTCCGCCAGTGGAGATAAGTTTTCCGCCAGTGGAGATAAGTTGTCCGCCAGCGGAGATAAGTTGTCCGCCAGCGGAGATAAGTTTTCCGCCAGCGGAGATAAGTTTTCCGCCAGCGGAGATAAGGTGGCCGCCAGCGGAGATAAGTTTTCCGCCAGCGGAGAAAAAATGTTCGACAGCGGAGATAAGTTTTCCGCCAGCGGAGGTAAGTTGTCCGCCAGCGGAGACAAAGATGTCCGCCAGTGGAGATAAGTTGTTCGCCAGCGGAGATAAGTTGTCCGCCAGCGGAGATAAGATGTTCGCCAGCGGATATAAATTTCCCGCCAGCCGAGATAATTTGTTCGCCAACGGAGATAAGTTTTCCGCCAGCGGAGATAAGGTGGCTGCCAGCGGAGATAAGTTTTCCGCCAGCGGAGAAAAGTTGTCTGCCAGCGGAGATAAGCTGTCCGCCAGCGGAGATAAGATGTTCGCCAGCATATATAAATTGTTCGCCAGCGGAGACGTTTTTCGCCAGCGCAGAAACGTTGTTCGTCTGCGGATATAACTTTCGACAGCGGATATAAATTGTCTGCCAGCGGAGATAAAGATATTCAAGCGGAGATAAATTGTCCGCCAGCCGAGATAAATTGTTCGCCAGCGGAGATAAGCTGTTCGCCAGCGAAGAAACGCTTTCGCCAGCGAAGAAACGCTGTTCCGCCAGTGGAGATAACTTTTCCGCCAGCGGATACAAATTTCCCGCCAGCGGAGATAAGATTTCCGCCAGCATAGATAAGCTTGCGCCAGCATAAGGAGGATAAAATGTCCGCCAGAGGAGAAAATGTTCTGCCAGCGGAGAAAGATGTCCGCCAGCGGAGATAAAACTTTTCCGCCAGCATAGATTTTGTTCGCCGATAGGTTTTTCGCCAGCGCAGAAAACTTGTCCGTCATACAAATAACTTTTCCGCCAGCGGAGATAAAGCTTCCGCCAGCGGAGATAAGTTTCCGCCAGCATAGATAAGTTGTTCGCCACCGGAGGTAAGTTTTCTGCCTGCGCAGAAACGTTGGTCGTCTGTAGAGATAAGTTGTCCGCCAGCAGATATAAATTTCCCGCCAGCGGAGACAAGATGTCCGCCACCGGAGATAAGTTTTCCGCCAGCGGAGAAAAGATGTTCGCCAGCGGAGATAAGTTTTCCGCCAGCATAGATGAGTTGTTCGCCACCGGAGATAAGTTTTCCGACAGCGAAGAAACGTTGTTCGTCTGTGGAAATAACTTTTCCGCCAGCGGAGATAAGTTGTCCGCCAGCGGAGAAAGATGATCCCCAACGGAGATAAGTTTTCCGCCAGCGGAGAAACATTGTTCGTCAGCGGAGATAAGTTGTCCGCCAGCGGAGATAAGATGTTCGCCAGCGGATATAAATTTCCCGCCAGCCGAGATAAGTTGTTCGCCAGCGGAGATAAGTTTTCTGTTAGCGGATATAAATTGCCCGCCAGCGGAGATAAATTGTCCGCCAGCAGAGATAAGATGGCCGCCAGCGGAAATAAGTTTCCCGCCAGCGGAGATACGTTTTCCGCCTGCGGAGATAAGTTGTCTGCCAGCGGAGATAAGATGGACGCCAGCGGAGATAAGTTTTCCGCCAGCGGAGATAAGTTTTCCGCCGGTGGAGACAAGATGGCTGCCAGCGGAGACAAGATGTCCGCCAGTGGAGATAAGTTTTCCGCCAGTGGAGATAAGTTTTCGCCAGCGGAGATAAGTTTTCCGCCAGCGGAGATAAGTTGTCCGCCAGCGGAGATAAGATGTCCGCCAGCCGAGATAAGTTGTTCGCCAGCGGAGATAAGTTTTCTGTTAGCGGATATAAATTGCCCGCCAGCGGAGATAAATTGTCCGCCAGCAGAGACAAGATGGCCGCCAGCGGAAATAAGTTTCCCGCCAGCGAAGATACGTTTTCCGCCTGCGGAGATAAGTTGTCTGCCAGCGGAGATAAGATGGACGCCAGCGAAGATAAGTTTTCCGTCAGCGGAGATAAGTTTTCCGCCGGTGGAGACAAGATGGCTGCCAGCGGAGACAAGATGTCCGCCAGTGGAGATAAGTTTTCCGCCAGTGGAGATAAGTTTTTCGCCAGCGGAGATAAGATTTCCGCCTGCGGAGATAAGGTGGCTGCCAGAGGAGATAAGGTGGCCGCCAGCGGATATAAATTGCCCGCCAGCGGCGATAATTTTTCCGCCAGCGGAGATAAGTTTTCCGCCAGCGGAGATAAGATGGCCGCCAGCGGAGATAAGTTGTCCGCCAGCGGAGATAAGTTTTCCGCCAGCGGAGATAAGTTTTCCGCCAGTGGAGACAAGATGGCCGCCAGCGGAGACAAGATGTCCGCCAGTGGAGATAAGTTTTCCGCCAGTGGAGATAAGTTTTTCGCCAGCGGAGATAAGGTGGCTGCCAGCGGAGATAAGTTTTCCGCCAGCGGAGATAAGTTGTCCGCCAGTGGAGATAAGTTTCCCGCCAGCATAGATAAGTTTTTCGCCAGATAGGTTTTCTGCCAGCGCAGAAACGTTGTTCGTCTGTGGTGTTTAAACATGAACATATTATCGTCAATGCCATGCCACTTTCGGCCCCTTGCAGAATGTTTAAACATAAATATATTATTGTACACATTCACTCATGTAACAACACCGATCTCTAAAGAAATCACATAAAGTAGACAAGTTATGACTGCACGGTTGTAAACAGAGATCTGTAACCCATTAATACGACAACAAAACACAAGTGGAGAAAACACTTAACAAATGCGGTCTTAAAATAAAACTAATGTAAGCATGTACTCAAATAGACACCCTCAGTAAAGTGTATCCTCTGCGTAGGTCTAACGATAATTATAGACTACCAAATTGTACCTCCTACCTCATTGTCAAATCACATATAAGGCTCTGATTGTAAGAATAAAATTTAGTTTGAATTTACAACTCAACTCGCAAATGTCTAGACTTTTCTTTTAAGGTCTTAACATTTTGGTCCTTCGAGCCGGATCATTTTGGTCCTTCGAGACTCTCCGTTGTTTCCCCCCTGTGGTAAGAGCACGGAGTTAAACCAGCTCCTTTGAGACTGAACAAGTGTCTAGTTCACTGACAGCTAAAGGTAGCAAAATAAAAAATTCTGATTTCCCTCCTATAGGAAGGAACAGAGTATAAAATAAATTAATGAAACGAAAGTTTCAATTAATAATTTGGAAAAATACGAGCTGGACAGGCTGTATTTTAATAGATAACTGTAATATTCGACGCTTGTCGTGCCTTCTTGTATTTTAATTATCAACGGCTAACTCCAAAATTACAGCCTAAAACTAGGCCGTAAAAAAAAAATTCGAGTTGAAGATCTTGTGAGCTTTGATAAAGCTTATCCACAGCTGTTTTGCGACCAAGTGGCAACACTTTGATATGCAATTTTTCTGCCGTGCACTATATTTTATTAAATATTGCTGTGGCTGGATTCTGTATAACAGAAGAAGACCATAGAAAGTGTGGAAAAAACGTGGGTTGCTGTACCTAGTAGTCCCAGCCTCTGTCTTTTTCACCTCGTGGCCGTCAGAGTGACCGGCAGTGGAAAAAGAAGTCTTCTTGAGCTGACCCAGTTCTCTAAAACAAGGTCAAGCCAAAGTCAAAGCCTAGTGCAAGTGCCAAGTGCGGCTTAAAGTGATCATTTAATTTGAGTGGACGCGCCAGTTATATATCGACAATACTGGGGCAGCCGTTCGACCATTTGGAAAACGAGCGCCCCTTGTGTATTAACATTTTTCGAAACAGTGGTGCAATTCTGTTGAGGTAATTATCCACCCAGCTGCAGCGACCCGTTGAAAAATGTTCTGTTCTTTTCGCGTAGGATTAGCACCACTAGTATCTACGTATTGAAACGCTGGTCTAGAAGTTACGGATTGGTTATTCCCGGAGACCTCTATTGGCCACGTGCCCGTACCACCGTTCGGTAGCCGAGGGCATGGACTTGCCCTTGTGCGAGTGCACCTAACCTCACGCCGCAGATGGACTGCGGTCATTGACCCCTGTCATCGGAAGCAGCTAATGTTACCTGCGCCTGGTACAATCGTGTGCCACCTTCAGACCTCGAGTAGGAACTCGGTCTCCAGCCGGGAAGCATCAAACCCGCCTCGGATTTAGTTATATTTTCTATCTTTCTTTCGAAATTAGACCCGATATGCGTGTTCAGTTGCAGAAATATGCTTACGTAATAGTCTATAATACCCGTCGGCATAACACAGTAACACCGTGACAAAGATTATATTTAATATGTAATATAATACCTCACGACAACACACTAGCGAAGACAGTGGTGCAATTGCTGACCATCAAAATGTCGCAATTGCCCACCAGACACTAAAATTATCCATAATACACAAAACATATATTTTACAGACTCAGCACTTTTGTACCTTTTGTTACCTATAAATAAGAATCAATTTTATCAATAAAGTCAGTATCAGAAACAGTACCATAACTGCCTGTCACTCATCTTCCATCGCAATCATCAGAGGCTGTCGCCGTGTCTTCCGACCCTCCCTTGCGCACCGTAGGATACCCACTCCGCAGTCCAACTGGTTCAAGTTCTAGTTGTGACGACCAAACTGTAGACGGTTTATGTACCGTATGCAACCCAGCTTCCTACACACACACACACATTAACATTTGGTGACCCCGACCTTGGTCATCCTTTCAAACTGTCAGACAAGCTACAGTGAAAGGATTCGATCTGGACATCAGATTGAAGCAGTCAACAGGACATCTTCAATAAAAATTTGGCATCAGGCCATACACTTACGGTAGCATCTCCTACCAATAAGTATCACTTTGGCAAATCTGACATATTCAGGTTATCAGCCAACAGAAAACAGCTATAGAATTCGATTACCACCAAGGCAATCAATTTTGTTGTTTCGTGCGTTCCATAGATTGGAAACAGCACAAATCCCTCCATCCAACACATCACCTGTACTATTACCTTTCTGACCGACAACGGTTGCGATTCGAGCGTATCCAGCTGTAAAGCAAATAAAACACTCCCAACGGGTCAAAAGTAATAAAAAAGTAATAAATGGATACACACATGGAGGCAGAAGCTGCCGCTACAATGGCAATGGATGTGCAGCAAGAGATTGGTGAGGAAATATCGAGGTGCATTCGAACTTTAAAAAAAAGATTCCCAAGAACGAAAGCAAACGGCCTCTTATTTTCAAGCCAAAATATCAGCACTCGAAAATGCGTGGAATCGCTTCAACAAAAACGATTCCAAACTTCGCGATACAGACAAAACGGATGAATACGTAAAATTCCGTGAGGACTTACGTACAACATGTAAGCAATACATTACGGTTTTACCGAATGCATTGATAAACTGTCGCAGACGTCTAGTGCTCGTGGGGAACGTCAAATCGTCCCTAAAGAAAAGCATGAGAAACCTCCAGTAGGTCCCAAAGAAAGCGATCTGTTCCAGCAGTCCTCGAAGGATTACAGCAAACTGCGTTCACTATGTCGCCGACAAAAGGCCATAGTAGAGTCCGTTAAACGCAATCTGAAACAACTTTCAGAGGCGGAAGGACGCACATCAATTGATTTGATAAAATCACTATGGACTCAAGCTCAGGAAGTCCACTTCACAATTCATGAGGAATACGAGGACCCAGTGGAAGGAGGATATGACATGGAATCCTACCTAACACTGGAAAGTAAGGTCCAAAGAGCATTGGCAAAATCAGCCACACCAAACACGGATAACGTGCAGCTTCCACGCATCAGCATCCCAAAGTTTGATGGGGATCTATTAAAATGGACCCAGTTCTTCGATCTGTTCTCATGCATGGTGCATGAGACCAACATGCCCACGGTGAAAAAGATGTGGTATCTTAAAACCACCGTTACCGGCGAGGCAGAAAGATTGATTCGACATATCGATCTAAAGGAAGAAAATTATGAAGCCGCTTGGGAAATACTAGTTGACGCATACAACAATCCCAGAGATGTTTCGAACACGGTACTGAACCGCTTCCTCAATCACCAAACAATTAATGACGATCCCAAGTCATTAAAAGAGTTGTATATAACAACCATAGAGTCCCTTGCATCACTAAAGGGATTGGGCATCAATATATCTACATGGGATCCGATATTGATTGCCATTATCAGAAACAAACTGGATGTAACAAATAAGGCCTTGTATGAGCAATCATTGGGAAGCTCAAAGGACATTCAGGCGCTGGATACGATGCTTCAGTTCTTGGAGCAAAGAATTCGAGTTCTAGGAACCAGTAAGAAGCAACCAGCATCAAGGAGAGAGCCAAAAGGCACGACATGTGCATCAGCAAACACAGGGAGAGCGCGAGCACCCTTATGCACATTCTGTAAGAAAGCAAGCCATTGGCTCTACGGATGCGAAGAATTTCGCTCCAAATCTCCATCAGAACGACTAAATTGGGTACAAAAACAAAAAATGTGCGTTAATTGTTTTAGAACAAATCACAAAACAAACGCATGCCCAGGTCGAAACTGCTTCAAGTGTGACAAGAAGCACAACACGATGCTACATTTGGAAACAGCATCAGGCGCAGCCACAGAATCAAGAGGCCCGACGGTTGGTGCAGCAAGTAACAATAGTTACAATCTACTGGCCACAGCAAAGGTGGCAGTAGAAGCCAACAACGGGCAGGTTGCTAATTTCAGAGCACTGCTAGATTCGGGATCACAGATAAACTTAATCTCTGAACGAATGGCATCAATGTTGTCACTCAAACTAAAAGATACAACATTACGGATCGAAGGAATTGGAGGTCAATCAAAGACCAGCAGAGCACGAGTAAATGTGCTCATGAAATCCCTTCACAATGGTTTTACGCAAAGAATTGAAGCGTTCGTACTACCACAGATAATAGCTGATCAACCAGCTCAGGTACTCGATTCAGAGAGCTTAAACGTACCAAGCAAGATCTCACTGGCAGATCCAAACTTCCACAAGCCAGGCAAAATTGACATGCTAATCGGAGCCGAGCATTACTACTCGTTGCTGCTACCAGATCAACAGCAGCTAAGGACTGGAGGCCCGTTGCTACAAAACACGAAACTGGGATGGATTGTGGCAGGAAAAGTCAAATCTGCCCACAATTCCTCACCCATTTGTGCAACGGGAGTAAACGAGCTCATGGAAAGATTCTGGACTCTGGACAATCTAGAGACGGAAGACAAACCACGCACTCCAGTGGAAGCACGGTGCGAAGCTCATTTTATAGAAAATCTTCAGACAGCTTCAGACGGCCGTTTTATTGTAAAGCTCCCATTTTCCGAACACCCTTCAGCCCTGGGGAGTCGCTGGAAACCGCAACAAAAGATTCCTAGCGTTGGAGCGGCGAAGCTCAACAGAAACTTGGAAGAGTTATGTGGACTTCATGGAAGAGTATGAAGGACTAGGACATATGAAGATTGTGCCAGCATCAAAAGTTCCCAAAAGGCACTACTTCATTCCACATCATTGTGTACTCAAACCTGAGAGCACCACCACAAAACTTCGGGTAGTATTCGATGCCTCCTGCAAATCAACAAGCGGGAAATCGTTGAACGACATTCTGCAGGCTGGACCCACAGTTCAGAGCGAACTTATGTCCATTCTGCTCCGATTTCGAATTCATAAGTACGTATTCACAGCGGACATAGAAAAGATGTACCGGCAAGTGTGGATGAATCCGGAGGATCAATTCCATCAGATGATAGTCTGGAGAAACAATCCGTCCGAAGAGATCAGGTACTATCGCCTGAAAACAGTCACATATGGGACAACAGCTGCTCCGTTCGTAGCAACGAAATGTCTGGATCATTTGGCAATACAATACAAAGACAGACTACCAGTAGGATCAACAACTTTAAAAAGCGATTTCTACGTTGACGACTGTCTAACTGGAGCAAATACTATTCCAGAGGCAATTCATGTTCGACAAGAACTAAATAAGATATTGCTACCGTCCGATTCAAATTGCGCAAGTGGTGCTCCAACAATGAGCAACTTCTCCAAGGAATCCCCAAAGAGGATATTGTAACCGATATAAAACTAGGAGAGACACTAGAGCACTACAGCATGAAAACTCTGGGTCTCATCTGGATGCCGAAGAAGGATACATTGTGTGGACGAACACAGAAAAGCCAGGCTACACGCATCACCAAACGGGTGGTATGTTCCGAACTGGCCCAAATCTTTGACCCACTAGGACTCTTTGCACCGGTGGTAGTAAAGGCAAAATCTTCATGCAACAACTTTGGGAGCTCAAACTGGATTGGGATGACGAATTACCATTACAACACCAAACCGAATGGAAAGAATACCGCGACGACTTACAAACATTGAACAAAATGCAAATTCCCCGGCATATCTACGATGGTAAAATTCCAGTTACCCAAGAACTCCATACGTTTGTAGATGCATCAGAACGAGCATATGGCGCAGCAGTATATGTACGCGCTACATACAAAACAACCAAGTGTCAGTAAGACTGCTCTGTTCGAAATCACGTGTGCGCCGACAGCCAAACAATCGCTACCACGGTTAGAACTTTGTGCTGCAGTCCTCGGTGCCGAGCTCACAAACCGAGTCCGACAGGATCTGCACATGGACATTAACACGGTTTCAGGATGTTTTGGAGTGATTCCACCGTTGTGCTATCCTGGATAAACGCATCGTCATCAACATACCATACCTTTGTGGCAAATCGAATAGCCAAAATCCAGGCATTAACAAACCAGTCACAATGGCGTCACGTGTCATCGGCCAACAACGCAGCCGATGTCCTGTCGAGAGGGATCGCAGCAAGCAGACTGGCAGATCACAATCTGTGGTTATATGGACCATTATTCCTGCACGGATCTCGAGACAAATGGACGAAGGCACCCAACATACAACCCAGCAATCTTGAGAGAAAAGCTAAACATGTAAGCTTGCCAATCACACCTAGCGCACTTGGGGACGAATTATACACATGCAGACATAGCAACTCGTTCCACAAACTGCAACGCATTGTGGCATATATGTTACGCTTCTGCTACAAAACCAACAGAGCGCACACCACGACGCTCTGCGCAGAAGAACTGACTCGTGCCCGTGCTATAATCCTGCGAACCATACAACAAGTCGAGTTTACAGCAGAGTTAAAACAGTTTCAACGCTATAAGACTGTGGATAGAAAGAGCTCGATCATATCGTTATCTCCCTTCCTAGGAGACGATGAGCTCATCCGAGTTGGTGGTAGACTTGAAGAAGCTCTACTTCCATACAACGCAAAACACCCAGTTCTGCTGCCTTACAATGACCCAATCGTCAAAATGATCTTGCGGGAACTACATGAGGAGAACATGCATTGTGGTGCTCAAGCATTAAGGGCAATCGCAAGACAGCAATATTGGATTATCAATGACAAGACAATGGCTAGAAGCATCATTCACAGCTGTGTTAGATGCACCAAGGCTAGACCAAAGCTGATGCACCAGATCATGGGCAATCTCCCAGCACAACGAGTCACACAAGCACGCCCGTTTCTTAATGCAGGCGTCGACTACTGTGGACCAATCTCGATCCACCATAAGATCCAAGGCAAAAGACCAGATAAGGCATACATCGCCGTGTTCTGCTGCTTTTCCACCAAGGCAGTGCACCTGGAGCTGGTAAGCGACCTGACCACGGATGCATTCTTGGCCGCCCTGCGTCGATTCTTAAGCAGACGTGGGAAGTGCCAAACTATTCATTGCGACAATGCAACGAACTTTGTGGGTGCAAACAACCAGCTTAAAGAATTAGAAGACTCTATATTCAGCTCAAAGGCAAGTGCTCTGATCACGAATCATTGCAACAAAAAACAAGTGGATTTTAAATTCATTCCTCCCAGGGCTCCATCGTTTGGTGGCCTCTGGGAAGCGGCGGTAAAATCAGCAAAAAAGCTGTTGATAACAACCACCAACACAGCCTCATTGACATTTGAAGAACTAAACACAGTGATAATCGAAATTGAAGCAATTCTCAATTCTCGACCCATAACTCCAATGTCAAATGATCCCACTGATACCACAGCGCTCACCCCAGGACACTTCTTGATTGGTGAACCATTGACAACGCCACCTGACGTCAACACTGATCATCAAGGAAGAACATTGGTAAAGCGCTGGGAATTGGTATCGCGCCTAAAGCATTCATTCTGGAAACAATGGTCTACGGAATACCTCCAAGAATTGCAAGCTCGGCATAAATGGAAGACCGCTTCACCAAACGTACCTGAAGGATTATTAGTTTTGGTGAAGGAAGACAACCTTCCAGTAATGAAGTGGCCAATGGGTCGCATCATTAAGACATATCCTGGACAGGACAACCACGTACGAGTGGTTGACGTTAAGACAGCATCTGGCGTATACAAGCGCCCGATCACTCGTCTAGCGCCGCTATTTCCAGAAGATGTGGCAATCAAACGTTCCCACAACGTGATCAGTGACACTACGAAGATTGATGAGCCACCCACACAGCGAACAAAAAAATTGTCACCTACATTAACATCAACATTATTGGTGCTGTTGCTCATGCTTCCATTAGCATTGTCACAGTCAATAAATGTGACACAATTCGCAAACAAGCCTGGAATATTCTATGAGAAACTTGGAACATCAAGAATAGCAACGTCTGAGTGGACCATGATCGTATACTATGACTTGGACCCATATTGGAAGGATATGCAACTAATGTCTGCTGGAATTTCAGAGTTACGATACATGTGCCCTGGACTAAAAAATGTTCCGGCATGTAACTCCATAGTTCAACACTTTCAACATGTGTATAACGAGCTACAAACAGGAAGCGTTTTAATGAAAAACTCTCGAAAACGCAGATCGCCGCTGGATATCATAGGAAATGTAGCAAGCAGTCTTTTTGGTGTTCTCGACGCAAAATACGCAGAGGAGATGACTCAAGTAATTGAGAAAGTGAAAACCAATGAAGACTTTCTACTACATCTGCTCCAAAACCAAACATCAATTGTCGACGCGACAATAAACGTAGTCAGAAAAGACAAAGTAACAACTGATAATCGCCTAAAAATTTTGGAACAGCATATGGCTACTATCAACCGAGAAAGAGGGTCATATCACAGCGATCATCTGACTCAAGCGTACTTAGGACTAATAGCACAATTAACCCTGCTCACAACAACTCTCCAACGAATGCAGTCCGACATATCTGATGTCCTAATCGGTATTCATCATCGGAGAATAAGCCCCACGCTGGTGTCTCCCGAGCAACTAAGAGACCAACTAGACCAGATACGGGATCATTTGCCACAAGATCAAATGCTGCCGGTCACAACGAAAGAGGTGATTCAACTATACAGAATCATGCGAGCCGAAGGAACCCCGACTGCAAAACACGTCATCTTCAAGTTAACGCTACCGCTGGTCTCAACAGCTCAGCTCGAAGTCTTCAGCATCATCCCAATTCCGTTTTGGGATTCAACAAGCTGGAGTCTATTTGACCTCAGAACCACCATAGTAACTGTGAACATCCACCGAGACCAGTTCATGGGCACTACCCAAGAGGAATTCCGACGTTGTCTTAAAGTACACAACGAGGAGTTCATCTGCTTTGACCATCAAACGATCTTCAATGTGGACAATCGCTGTGAGTTTCAACTGTTTAACAATAAAACAGAAGCACTGTGTCAGGTAACACACACAAAGGCTGACATGGTGTGGCTAAAACTCAGCATCCAAATAGATGGATCTTCGCAACGCATTCTACAACTAAACTTCAAGCAGTATGCAACGGAGTTCCGTCAACCATAACACTGGAAGGAACTGGTCTACTCTCCATGTCCCCTGGTTGCACTGCTCGCAATACTGAAGTAAGCATCAGCACCTTCAGCACCACAATCAGCGAAGTAAAATCGACCTACACTCGGTTTGGTGACGTGAGCCCACCGGAGACATCACCCTCGCCACCAATGTGGCAACTGAAGAACCAGACGTCAGACTTTCTTCAAGAACTTGATGATCTACGCCAGCAACTATCAGCCATCAATCATCAAGAGCTGCCACACCATCTCACCACCGTGCAGCACCATCAACTCGCTGCTTATGCAGCCCTAGCAATATCAATTCTATTGATCATTGCCTTCATTTTCCGGAAGAAGTATCAACTATGGAAACCAAGGCCATCAAATCCCGATCCAGCCGTGTCATCACCCCTATCCCTCTTGCACGCCGATTTGCCGTCGACTTAAACGATGGTTGAACACAGCTTCAACGGCCGGGAGAATGTTCAGTTGCAGAAATATGCTTACGTAATAGTCTATAATACCCGTCGGCATAACACAGTAACACCGTGACAAAGTTTATATTTAACATGTAATATAATACCTCACGACAACACACTAGCCACTGCAGTGAGTTCTGCTGACAATGCACTTTCTCCGCAGAGGCCGAAGACAGTGGTGCAATTGCTGACCATCAAAATGTCGCAATTGCCCACCAGACACTAAAATTATCCATAATACACAAAACATATATTTTACAGACTCAGCACTTTTGTACCTTTTGTTACCTATAAATAAGAATCAATTTTATCAATAAAGTCAGTATCAGAAACAGTACCATAACTGCCTGTCACTCATCTTCCATCGCAATCATCAGAGGCTGTCGCCGTGTCTTCAGACCCTCCCTTGCGCACCGTAGGATACCCACTCCGCAGTCCAACTGGTTCAAGTTCTAGTTGCGACGACCAAACTGTAGACGGTTTATGTACCGTATGCAACCCAGCTTCCTACACACACACACACATTAACATTTGGTGACCCCGACGTGATCAGTGACACTACGAAGATTGATGAGCCACCCACACAGCGAACAAAAAAATTGTCACCTACATTAACATCAACATTATTGGTGCTGTTGCTCATGCTTCCATTAGCGTTGTCACAGTCAATAAATGTGACACAATTCGCAAACAAGCCTGGAATATTCTATGAGAAACTTGGAACATCAAGAATAGCAACGTCTGAGTGGACCATGATCGTATACTATGACTTGGACCCATATTGGAAGGACATGCAACTAATGTCTGCTGGAATTTCAGAGTTACGATACATGTGCCCTGAACTAAAAATGTTCCGGCATGTAACTCCATAGTTCAACACTTTCAACATGTGTATAACGAGCTACAAGCAGGAAGCGTTTTAATGAAAAACTCTCGAAAACGCAGATCGCCGCTGGATATCATAGGAAATGTAGCAAACAGTCTTTTGGTGTTCTCGACGCAAAATACGCAGAAGAGATGACTCAAGTAATTGAGAAAGTGAAAACCAATGAAGACTTTCTACTACATCTGCTCCAAAACCAAACATCAATTGTCGACGCGACAATAAACGTAGTCAGAAAAGACAAAGTAACAACTGATAATCGCCTAAAAAGTTTGGAACAGCATGTGGCTACTATCAACCGAGAAAGAGGGTCATATCACAGCGATCATCTGACTCAAGCGTACTTAGGACTAATTTATTATTTATTATTTATTAAATTAACAAATTATCTGTTAATAATGATACTTAATTACAAAAGGAGGAAAAAAGAGTAGTTAAAAATTAGTTAAATTTAAGTGATTATAAATATTGCATGCAATTAGTTTAAGAGACAGTTCAGGGGATAGGATATGACAGAGGGAGTTATAATTATGGCATAAAACCCTAAAAGGTTCATGTTCGGCATAATTAGACCTACATATGGGTAAACGGATAGGCCTAAAAGTACGGGTAGGTCTAGATGGGACGGCCAAGTCAATCTGACCCAAGAGAGTATGGGAGTCAATAATCCCGAGAAGGAGCTTGTGCACGAACATTACGCCGTTGCATATTCTGCGATGGTGCAACGACGGCAGGTCAATAAGATTTAGCCTAGACCGGTAGGGTGGCAAGATTCTACCCGAGTCCCAGTTAAAGTTACGAAGGGCAAAAATTAAAAATTGCTTTTGCACGGATTCAATAACAACCTGCTGCTCTTTATACTGCGGGCTCCAAACACAAGAACAATACTCCAATATAGGACGTACTAACGAGATATATAGTTGTTTCGTAACGTACGGGTCGTCAAACTCCTTGGACCAACGTTTAATGAACGCTAAAGCCCCCTTAGCTTTATTGACTGTTGCAGCTATATGGCTTTTAAAACACATCTTATGATCAAAAGGACTCCGAGGTCATTTGAACTCGAAATTCGCTCGAGGACATGATTTCCTAGAGCATATGAGACAAAATGTGGAGCGCGACGGTAAAATGTCATAAGTTTGCATTTAGAAAGGTTCAGAAGAAGAAGATTAGTTGAACACCACAGTAGTAGTTCACTTAGATCCAGTTGAAGGCGTGTGTGCAAATACCAATCAGAGTAAGGCAGACAGATTTTAACATCATCAGCATACATTAGTGTAGTAGAGTATGATATAACTTGAGGAAGGTCATTCACAAATAGAATAAACAGAAGCGGGCCCAGATGACTTCCCTGTGGCACACCTGATGTAACATTAAAAATATCTGATAACACATTAGAAAACAAAACACGTTGAGTACGGTTAGAGAGATAGGACAAAATCCAATCTAGAAGATTCGTTGGGAACCCTAATAAAGAGAGCTTGTGAATAAGCAGAGCATGGTTCACAGAATCGAATGCCTTGCTGAAGTCCGTAAAAACTACATCCGTCTGCAAACCACTTTGAAAACCACGGTGGATTAGGTTAGAAAACTCAAGAAGGTTAGTCGATGTTGAACGATGTCTGAAAAAACCGTGTTGCGACGGAGATATCAAGCTGCAACAAAGATGTTGCAGTTGCCGGGTTACCAGGAACTCAAGAAGCTTCGGGATGGCGGAAAGCTTTGCGATACCACGATAGTTTTCAATATTTGATCTTGAACCTTTTTGTGAAGCGGAATGATGAAGGACTCATTCCAAATTAATGGAAGACAAGACTTTTCCAAAGAAAGGTTGAAGAGAAAGGTCAAGGGTTTGCAAAGGGACTGGGCACAGTGTTTTAAAATGCAACTTGGTACCTTATCTGGACCCGCAGAAAACGATAAGTCCATAGATGACAAACCTTCCAGAACAACGTTTTCCTCGAAAATGGGCAGAAAAATGCTGTTAGCTTGAGGTAGCTGGTACGGATACGGAGTGGATGCGTTATAAATATGAGACGAGTACGTTGTTTGGAAAAAGGTAGCGAATAAATTTGCAAATACCAACAGCAGAAGCTTCTGTTCTGTTCTGATAATGAAGGGACGGAGGAAAAGCGTTTGACTTACGCTTAGAGTTAACGAACGAATAGAATTTTTAGGATCACTACGAAAGTTTCTACTACATTGTGAAAGGTAATGATTATAACACTGACTATTAACGGCAAGGAATAGGGGGCGAGCGGAGGAGTATAGAGCTAAGGCCGACGTGGAGCCCGACTTCTGGTACTTTTATAGAGCCTGGATTTATTATTTTTAAGTATGACAAATACTTGGTGAACCAGGGAGGCTTGGACGATACGGGTACGGTGATATCTGGAACAAATGTATTAAGGGCGGAGTAAATAGAGCTATAAAACGAGTTAACAGTTGCGTCTATGTTCGGTAATGAATAAAGAAACGACCAATCAACACGCGAGAGATGTAGATCTAAATCGATAAAGTTTGTTTTGCGAAAACACTTTATGTGGCAAGGAGCCATGGAACTGTCAGCACAACCAGATCGGGTACACTCAAGGGATATCGACAAAGTTGGATGGTAAGGATCTTCAGGGAATGATATTGGGCTTGCTCTAGATACCGTAGCAAGTGAAGCATCGTTAACAAACATGAGGTCAAGAAGTCTGTCCCTAATGTTTTTGACGGCATTAATTTGGACAAGGGAAATATCCGTTAGCCCATTGATAAAGTCATTGTGGCAATTGGGAAACAAAAGGTTAGCGTCATCGCAAGGCAGCCAAGAAAGAAATGGGAGGTTAAAGTCCCCCATGACAATAATTTGATCATTGCAACCTAATGCAGATACGACAGTATTAATTGCTGAGCAGTGGTTTGAGTAAATCTCAGCATCCGACCTGGGAGGAATGTAGGAGCAGGTAAAATAGAAAAATGCCGAACCAGCACGAACTTTGACTGCAACAAATTCAATTCCATGGATGTTATTGAATGGGAATAACTCAGATGAGAAAACAGAATAGCACAATTAACCCTGCTCACAACAACTCTCCAACGAATGCAGTCCGACATATCTGATGTCCTAATCGGTATTCATCATCGGAGAATAAGCCCCACGCTGGTGTCTCCCGAGCAACTAAGAGACCAACTAGACCAGATACGGGATCATTTGCCACAAGATCAAATGCTGCCGGTCACAACGAAAGAGGTGATTCAACTATACAGAATCATGCGAGCCGAAGGAACCCCGACTGCAAAACACGTCATCTTCAAGTTAACGCTACCGCTGGTCTCAACAGCTCAGCTCGAAGTCTTCAGCATCATCCCAATTCCGTTTTGGGATTCAACAAGCTGGAGTCTATTTGACCTCAGAACCACCATAGTAACTGTGAACATCCACCGAGACCAGTTCATGGGCACTACCCAAGAGGAATTCCGACGTTGTCTTAAAGTACACAACGAGGAGTTCATCTGCTTTGACCATCAAACGATCTTCAATGTGGACAATCGCTGTGAGTTTCAACTGTTTAACAATAAAACAGAAGCACTGTGTCAGGTAACACACACAAAGGCTGACATGGTGTGGCTAAAAACTCAGCATCCAAATAGATGGATCTTCGCAACGCATTCTACAACTAAACTTCAAGCGGTATGCAACGGAGTTCCGTCAACCATAACACTGGAAGGAACTGGTCTACTCTCCATGTCCCCTGGTTGCACTGCTCGCAATACTGAAGTAAGCATCAGCACCTTCAGCACCACAATCAGCGAAGTAAAATCGACCTACACTCGGTTTGGTGACGTGAGCCCACCGGAGACATCACCCTCGCCACCAATGTGGCAACTGAAGAACCAGACGTCAGACTTTCTTCAAGAACTTGATGATCTACGCCAGCAACTATCAGCCATCAATCATCAAGAGCTGCCACACCATCTCACCACCGTGCAGCACCATCAACTCGCTGCTTATGCAGCCCTAGCAATATCAATTCTATTGATCATTGCCTTCATTTTCCGGAAGAAGTATCAACTATGGAAACCAAGGCCATCAAATCCCGATCCAGCCGTGTCATCACCCCTATCCCTCTTGCACGCCGATTTGCCGTCGACTTAAACGATGGTTGAACACAGCTTCAACGGCCGGGAGAATGTTCAGTTGCAGAAATATGCTTACGTAATAGTCTATAATACCCGTCGGCATAACACAGTAACACCGTGACAAAGTTTATATTTAACATGTAATATAATACCTCACGACAACACACTAGCCACTGCAGTGAGTTCTGCTGACAATGCACTTTCTCCGCAGAGGGCGAAGACAGTGGTGCAATTGCTGACCATCAAAATGTCGCAATTGCCCACCAGACACTAAAATTATCCATAATACACAAAACATATATTTTACAGACTCAGCACTTTTGTACCTTTTGTTACCTATAAATAAGAATCAATTTTATCAATAAAGTCAGTATCAGAAACAGTACCATAACTGCCTGTCACTCATCTTCCATCGCAATCATCAGAGGCTGTCGCCGTGTCTTCAGACCCTCCCTTGCGCACCGTAGGATACCCGCAGTCCAACTGGTTCAAGTTCTAGTTGCGACGACCAAACTGTAGACGGTTTATGTACCGTATGCAACCCAGCTTCCTACACACACACACATTAACAATGCGAAACCCTGTTTTTTTATCCGCTTTCTGTTTAACAATGTTCTTTTGATACGGCAAAAATGTGCAAAAGCCATGTTCAAAGTGACCGCCACGATAATTAGATATTGATCTCTAACAACACTGCGCATGTGCCTGCTGCATATCGATGTTCTCATATCGATGTTCTTCTTTCGGCGTCAGTCTCTTTGCGTATGTTACTCGGAAGCACATATAATTCTGTATACTGATCTTCTGCTGTATTACAAATAAAATAACTTTAACAGGTTATGGGCCCAGGCACCCAGAAAGTATTAAACAGAATCAGTGAGAAACAATAAACATTGTTTGGTGCTTAGTGAAAAGCAGTGTCGAAAAAAAACGGCATAGACTCATTGGTGTGTGTGTACATAGAAAAGAAAAAGAACAAGTCGAACGAATTCAACAGAGATTCGCATTGTGTTTTTTGATTAGAATTTTGCAGCGAATCGGACCGTTGCCGTGGTTTTAAGTCCAAAATAAAGAAGTCCCAACGGATCAGAAAACACAAAAGCGAACGGACACTCAAGTGTGTATACCAAAAAGTGTGTATACCAAGCCGTACAAAATTGCGTGTCCCTGCAGTACCAGCAGTGAGCGATGACGAATGTCATCTACGATGTCATCTAGGCGTTGACGCCAGCCAAATCGAACCCTTTGTTTTTTCTTTTGTTTCTTTCTTTTCCGCGCGTGCCAAACGTAATTCGGTTCTGCCGACCGTGCGCAGTAGCAGAGAACTTCGTTTTATCTATTGTTTCTTTCTTTTCCGCGCGTGCCGAACGTAATTGGGTTCTGCCGACCGTGCGCAGTAGCAGAGAACTTCGTTTTATCTTTTCGTCTCCTTTGCGCCTGCGTCGGCAGAACTCTTTTTCTTTCTTCGCTTTGCATTTGCTATTTGCAATCGACTAATTGTGCGCAAACGAAGTTAAATAAAGTGCTTATTGATTAAAAGTGATTATTATTATTATCAGGTAAGTGCAGTGTTTAAATAATTAATAATATGTGTTGTGCGCGTGGTAAATAAAGAAGATATCAATTGTATAAAAAGTCAAATCTGTGAAAAAACTGTGTTCAAATTATATTAATGTTTCGCTGCATTCACATTATATTTCTTTATTCTTCTCTTATGCTCGGGAATAAAAGAAGAATAAAGAAATAGAATGTAAATCCGTATTAGCGAATTAAATTGTTATAATCTGCGGTGAGCAGTCCAGCAGCAAAACAAACAACAAAAGAAAAGCAACAAAAAGTAACCCTTATTTGTGCGGCTTGGCTCTAGCAGGTACATTTTTTTTGCGCGTGTTTTGTTTTTGTTGTTGGAGGAAATGAACAGCCCACCGCTGACCTACAGTGAACATTGTTGTTTTTGTTGAAACAAACAACCGTTTTAAAAATCGAACAAATTCTTTCTTTTTTATATTAAATGCATGATTTTTCGTGAAAAATCATCACTTATTAAGTGCATGATTTTTTCGTGAAAAATCATCGCAATTGACTTATTAAGTGCATGATTTTTCGGGAAAAAATCACTTATAAAATGCATGATTTTTCGGCTAAAATCATCGCTTATTAAGTGCATGACTTTTTACCTAAAAATCATGCACTTAATAAGCGATGATTTTTGCCTAAAAATCATGCATTTTATAAGTGATGATTTTTCGGATAAAATCATCGCTTATTAAGTGCATGATTTTTCGGCAATGCTCGATGACAGTGTCATCGGTTATGCCCTAGGACATCTCCATGTTAAAGTAAGCTGCTCAGCGTATGGCCCGGTCATCAACTTGTCATCGGGGGTAGTGACGCGGTCATCGACGTGTCAGCAGCTGAGTCATTGATGACCCGTACTGCAGGGGTGTATACCAAAAGTGTGTATACCAAGACTTAGAAAATCGTGAGTGTGTGTGTGTGTGAATAGCAACTCGGAGGGATACATAAAAGAAAAAAAAAAAAAAGGAAAGACAGGGACAACAGTATTGTCGTCGTAGTTGCTTTGTGCATGAGACGATCGACAGTTACAAATTTTGCACTGTGGGACAATAAGTATCAAAAATGAGTGGAAATATGAATTTCAATATTGAGAAACTGGACGAAAACAATTATAGCACATGGGAAGTTTTGATGAGAAGTGTTCTCATACAAAATGATTTGTGGCCAATCGTCAGTGGTAAAATTGAGCTTAGTGAAAGTGCAACAAATGAGCACCGTGCAGCTTTTGAACTAAAGGATCAAAAGGCGTTGGCGTCAATTTTACTTTGTGTTAAATCGACTCAACTAAACAATATTAAAAAATTGTGTATCGTCGTCACAGGCATGGCAAAAGCTAAATAAAATTCACAGGCCAAGCGGACCAGCAAGGGTAGTGCTTTTAATTAAACAATTGTTGACGTTAAAAATGTCGGATGGTATAAGTGCACAGGAATATTTGCGGAAATTCCAGGTGGTACATGAGGCTTTAGCAGAGGTCAACATAAAGGTTGATGAAAAGATCTTATCAGTTGTGTTGCTAAATTTATTTATTTATTAAATTAACAAATTATCTGTTAATAATGATACTTAATTACAAAACGAGGAAAAAGAGTAGTTAAAAATTAGTTAAATTTAAGTGATTATAAATATTGCATGCAATTAGTTTAAGAGACAGTTCAGGGGATAGGATATGACAGAGGGAGTTATAATTATGGCATAAAACCCTAAAAGGTTCATGTTCGGCATAATTAGACCTACATATGGGTAAACGGATAGGCCTAAAAGTACGGGTAGGTCTAGATGGGACGGCCAAGTCAATCTGACCCAAGAGAGTATGGGAGTCAATAATCCCGAGAAGGAGCTTGTGCACGAACATTACGCCGTTGCATATTCTGCGATGGTGCAACGACGGCAGGTCAATAAGATTTAGCCTAGACCGGTAGGGTGGCAAGATTCTACCCGAGTCCCAGTTAAAGTTACGAAGGGCAAAAATTAAAATTGCTTTTGCACGGATTCAATAACAACCTGCTGCTCTTTATACTGCGGGTTCCAAACACAAGAACAATACTCCAATATAGGACGTACTAACGAGATATATAGTTGTTTCGTAACGTACGGGTCGTCAAACTCCTTGGACCAACGTTTAATGAACGCTAAAACACCCTTTTTAGCTTTATTGACTGTTGCAGCTATATGGCTTTTAAAACACATATTATGATCAAAAAGGACTCCGAGGTCATTTGAACTCGAAATTCGCTCGAGGACATGATTTCCTAGAGCATATGAGACAAAATGTGGAGCGCGACGGTAAAATGTCATAAGTTTGCATTTAGAAAGGTTCAGAAAAAGAAGATTAGTTGAACACCACAGTAGTAGTTCACTTAGATCCAGTTGAAGGCGTGTGTGCAAATACCAATCAGAGTAAGGCAGACAGATTTTAACATCATCAGCATACATTAGTGTAGTAGAGTATGATATCACTTGAGGAAGGTCATTCACAAATAGAATAAACAGAAGCGGGCCCAGATGACTTCCCTGTGGCACACCTGAAGTAACATTAACAATATTTGATAACACATTAGAAAACAAAACACGTTGAGTACGGTTAGAGATATAGGACAAAATCCAATCTAGAAGATTCGTTGGGAACCCTAATAAAGAGAGCTTGTGAATAAGCAGAGCATGGTTCACAGAATCGAATGCCTTGCTGAAGTCCGTAAAAACTACATCCGTCTGCAAACCACTTTGAAAACCACGGTGGATTAGGTTAGAAAACTCAAGAAGGTTAGTCGATGTTGAGCGATGTCTGAAAAAACCGTGTTGCGACGGAGATATCAAGCTGCAACAAAGATGTTGCAGTTGCCGGGTTACCAGGAACTCAAGAAGCTTCGGGATGGCGGAAAGCTTTGCGATACCACGATAGTTTTCAATATTTGATCTTGAACCTTTTTTGTGAAGCGGAATGATGAAGGACTCATTCCAAATTAATGGAAGACAAGACTTTTCCAAAGAGAGGTTGAAGAGAAAGGTCAAGGGTTTGCAAAGGGACTGGGCACAGTGTTTTAAAATGCAACTTGGTACCTTATCTGGACCCGCAGAAAACGATAAGTCCATAGATGACAAGCCTTCCAGAACAACGTTTTCCTCGAAAATGGGTAGAAAAATGCTGTTAGCTTGAGGTAGCTGGTACGGATACGGAGTGGATGCGTTATAAATATGAGACGAGTACGTTGTTTGGAAAAAGGTAGCGAATAAATTTGCAATACCAACAGCAGAAGCTTCTGTTCTGTTCTGATAATGAAGGGACGGAGGAAAAGCGTTTGACTTACGCTTAGAGTTAACGAACGAATAGAATTTTTAGGATCACTTCGAAAGTTTCTACTACATTGTGAAAGGTAATGATTATAACACTGACTATTAACGGTAAGGAACAGGGAGCGAGCGGAGGAGTATAGAGCTAAGGCCGACGTGGAGCCCGACTTCTGGTACTTTTTATAGAGCCTGGATTTATTATTTTTTAAGTATGACAAATACTTGGTGAACCAGGGAGGCTTGGACGATACGGGTACAGTGATATCTGGAACAAATGTATTAAGGGCGGAGTAAATAGCGCTATAAAACGAGTTAACAGTTGCGTCTATGTTCGGTAATGAATAAAAGAAACGACCAATCAACACGCGAGAGATGTAGATCTAAATCGATAAAGTTTGTTTTGCGAAAACACTTTATGTGGCAAGGAGCCATGGAACTGTCAGCACAACCAGATCGGGTACACTCAAAGGGATATCGACAAAGTTGGATGGTAAGGATCTTCAGGGAATGATATTGGGCTTGCTCTAGATACCGTAGCAAGTGAAGCATCGTTAACAAACATGAGGTCAAGAAGTCTGTCCCTAATGTTTTTGACGGCATTAATTTGGACAAGGGAAATATCCGTTAGCCCATTGATAAAGTCATTGTGGCAATTGGGAAACAAAAGGTTAGCGTCATCGCAAGGCAGCCAAAAGAAAGAAATGGGAGGTTAAAGTCCCCATGACACTAATTTGGTCATTGCAACCTAATGCAGATACGACAGTATTAATTGCTGAGCAGTGGTTTGAGTAAATCTCAGCATCCGACCTGGGAGGAATGTAGGAGCAGGTTAAATAGAAAAATGCCGAACCAACACGAACTTTGGCTGCAACAAATTCAATTCCATGGATGTTATTGAATGGGAATAATTCAGATGAGAAAACAGATTTGACTGCAAGCAGAACCCCACCTGCAAAAGATGGGCGGTCCATTCTATAAATAGTGTAATTATCAATGAAGATTTCATGATCATTGATAGAAGAGTTAAACCAGGTTTCGGTAAAAGCAATGGCATCGAAATCAAAAAGACGCACTATTTGTATGAACTTGACGCAATTTGCCCAACAAACTGCGAACGTTCTGATAGTGAATAGAAAAATGGTACATCAGTTTTTTGAAGCAGCAGGTTCGGTAATTCTAGGACTCGAGTTCGAATCTTTGTGAAGGAACTCATGCATAATAGTATGCTCAGGCCATATTGACGGTTCAAGAGATTTGGATAGTAAGGAATCAGGAGAAGAATTTTAAAGGATGATATGTTGCGCTTGTGTTTAAATGTAAATTTAGTCACAACTATATCATCAGGCGAGGCGTTAAGTTTAGAGGAAAGATGTTGTTTAACGTCCTCCGTTGTAGCCTCGGGAATAAGACGGGAAACAAATATTGCTTTCCGAGGGACAACTGCTCTAAGTTGAAGTCCCGAGCGAGATCGAGATGGTGGAGCCACTCCTAAAAGAGATCTCGGTCCTGGGGCAGAAGAATTGGCAGCAGCGGCTGGAGCAGGAATTGGCAAGAAATGGTTTGCCTAAAACGTATGAAAGTTTTGTTGTTGCGATTGAGACGCGAGCTGATTTGCCGAGCTTGAGCATGCTAAAAATAAAAATTTCTGAAGAAGCGAATAGGCAGGAAGATAGCATTAGCAAGGAAATTACAAGTAGCGCGGAACTACACGTCAGTTATGACAATAAAAATTTTAAGAAAAACTTTAAGAAGGGCAAAAAGTGTTTTAAGTGCGGAAAGGATGGGCATTTTAAATCGGAATGCCGTGCTAAAAGCAAGCAGGAAGGAGCAAACAACAAGGGCGCAAATAGTAAAAGCGGGGAAAGATTGGGTACAATACTTTGCGTAACCGAATATGCCAAAGTGGAACCAGAAAATATGTACCAATCCTAAATTTAGCTAAGCCAAATGACCAGATGTTAAATGCATGGTGCATAGACAGTGGCGCAACGGCGCCTCTATGTTGTGACAAGGAACGCTTTGTGTCGTTCACGGAAGATAATCAAAAAGTATTTTTAGCCGGCGGTAAATCACTTATTGCTGAAGGGCATGGAACTGTTCAAGTAAAGTTCGGTGATAGATCCGTTACGCTGGAAAATGTTATCTTGGTACCAGATTTGCAGTACAATTTTATATCGGTCACAAAACTATTAAAACATGGAAAAAAAGTTGTGTTTGAGAAAAATCAAGCGATGATTTTTGAAAACGGAAAAATAGTTATAAAGGCATATCTGGAAAATGGATTGTTTATGGTTCAGGACAATCAGGAAAAGTGTATGAACATTGTAAATGTTGAGGCAGATGCATTCAAATGGCACAATAGGTTCGGCCATGTACATTTTGACGCATTAAAGGAAATGGTTAATAAGGAGATGGTAATAGGTCTCAAGGGCATATACAAGCCAAAACAAGTGTGTGCAACATGCGCAAAAGTAAAATTTGCGTGCAACCATTTCAATCGAGCACAAACAGGTCAAAGGGCGTACTAGACTTAATACATACTGATGTATGCGGTCCAATGCAAAAGCAGTCAATGGGAGGCAATCGATATTTCGCCACATTTATTGATGATTGTTCAAGATATGTATCAGTAAGTTTCCTAAAAACCAAAGATCAGGTTTTCGAGGCTTTTAAAAAATTTAAAAGTCAAGTTGAGTGCCAAACTGGGAGAAAAGTCAAGGTTTTACGAAGCGACAATGGCCGAGAATACATATCCAACGTTTTTGACAATTACCTAAAGCAAAATGGAATAAAGCGAAACTTAACAGTGCCATATACACCTCAACAAAACGGAGTTGCAGAAAGGGCCAACAGAACATTGGTAGAAATGGCAAGAAGTATGCTGCTGCATGCTGGGTTGAGTGAATGCTATTGGGCAGAAGCGATTCGAACTGCCACGTATTTGCGAAATAGAGTGGCAAGCAGCTGCTTGAGCGGGGTGACACCTTTTGAAATATGGACAGGTAGAAAGCCAGTGGTATCGCATTTAAGAGTTTTTGGCTCAGTAGCGATTGCTCTAGATAAAACAAAGAAATCAAAGTTCGCACAGAAAGGCTTAGAGTATATAATGGTGGGCTACTCCGATACGGCCAAAGCATACCGTTTGGTCAGTAAAGAAACCAGGAAACTCGTAGAGAGTAGGGATGTCATTTTTGTTGAACCTGAAGGGGGCAAACTAGATGCATCAGGTTCCAATGACATGGCATCAATTGAGGTTCAACAAAACCAGGACTCTGAACCCGAAATGGATAGCGAGCAATTTAAAGATCCAGAAAATGAGCCAGAAAATCAGGAGGAGACTAGGTCCAGTAATGACATTCTTGTAATTCCAGAACCAATAAGAGGACCAGGACGCCCAACCATAGTACGGACGGGCAAACCAGGACGACCGAGGAAGCAGTATCATATGCTCAATGCGATACTGGCAGCAGACGTACAAGTTCCACAAAACTACGCACAAGCTGAACGGTCTGCTGAAGGCGAGATATGGAAAGCATCAATGAAGGACGAGTACGAATCTCTCGTGAAGAACGGCACGTGGTCGCTTATTAAATTGAGTAGCGGGAAAAAGTCCATTGGATGCAGATGGGTTTACGCAGTCAAGTCCAATCCGGATGGAAGCATGAACAGGCTCAAATCACGTCTGGTGGCGAAAGGTTGTAGCCAACGCTACGGGATCGACTACAAGGAAACATTTGCACCAGTTGATATCAGGTTGATAATTGCACTTGCAGTCGAACATGGTCTCCACCTACATCAAATGGATGTTGTCACGGCGTATCTCAACGGCGAATTGGAAGATGAGGTTTTTATGAGACAACCTGAGGGCTTCATCAGCGAAGTTCACCCAAATCACGTTTTGAGGCTTCACAAAAGTATATATGGGCTAAAACAATCAGGAAGAGTGTGGAACTCTACGTTGGATGCAACGCTGAGGTGCATTGGTTTTATACCGACTGCCAACGAACCTTGTCTGTATTGTAAGCCAGGTAAAAATATGTGTCTAATAGCTGTCTACGTAGATGACATTATTTTGGCGTGTAAGGACCTAGATGATATATCTGATATCAAGATAAAGATCGCAGCAGAATTTGATGTGGTTGACATCGGGCCTATGCAATACTTTTTAGGTATTGAGGTGAAACGTGAAGGCAGTACGGGTGCGATTTCAATCAGCCAACGGAAGTATATTAGAGAGTTGCTCGAACAGAGGACTGCCGCAGGGTCGACATCACATCGTTCCAAAAGCTAATTGGAGAGTTATCTTATCTTGCTGTTATGACTCGTCCGGATATTGCGCATTCGGTGAACAAATTAGCACAACGTAACAAGGATCCTCATTCCGAGCATGAAGCGGCAGCCAAGCACATCCTTCGATATTTGGCAAAAACTATCGACTGGGAGATATGTTACACAAACCAAGGAAAGGCAATTGAGTGTTTTGTTGATGCAGATTGGGCAAGTGATATGACGAACCGAAACTGGCTATGTATGCATGTTGGCAGGAGGAGCGGTTTCTTGGGAGTCAAGAAAGCAATCGACAGTTGCCCTCAGTTCCACGGAGGCAGAGTATATAGCCTTATCATCTGCAGCAAAAGAGGCGATATACTTTCGCAACCTACTGATTGACTTGAAGCTGATGTCCAAGGAGTCAGCTATTCAGATGTACGGCGACAACATTGGAGCACAGCAGCTTGCTAGAAACCCCATTTTTCATGCACGTACAAAGCACATCGACGTCAAGATACATCATATTCGAGAGGTTCTCAAGAGAGGTGAAGTCGACATTGCGTATCTACCAACCGATGAGATGATAGCAGATGTCCTCACAAAGAACTTAGCCAAGGTTAAGCACCATAAATTTGTATTCGCATTTGGTTTAAAAGATAGTTTATAAGTGCTTGAAATGTTATCGAATATTAGTTAAGTATATTTAAAGTTTGTAAACATGCGTTGTGTTGAGGAGGAGTGTTCAAAGTGACCGCCACGATAATTAGATATTGATCTCTAACAACACTGCGCATGTGCCCTGGTGCATATCGATGTTCTCATATCGATGTTCTTCTTTCGGCGTCAGTCTCTTGCGTATGTTACTCGGAAGCACATATAATTCTGTATACTGATCTTCTGCTGTATTACAAATAAAATAACTTTAACAAGCCAATTCAATCCGGTATAAACAAAAAGGGAATTCCTGTCCATGGGCTAAGTCGAACTTGAACAAATGAGTAGTGTATTAATACCGATTATTTTTACAGTTTTTGATTTTGGTTGCCACGCATTCATCTCATCATCTATGCAGATACTCATCACAATCACACACATCATCATACTCATCCACCCATCAAATCACCTTATCCAACACACAACGAAAGATCTTTCTGCGTGGGAGTCAAAGTTATTAATCGTCTCGTAAGTGATTATAATAAAAAGACAAGTAAGCCATCTGAAAAGAATGAATGTGCGGTAACTATTCGTTGGTCTTCAACCATGATCACGGTTTCATACACGTATTACTCATGCCTTTAAGCGACTTTCCATATACCCGATTTTTGTCTGGTTTTGGCACTGACCAAGTTAACGTAATGAAGTTGGAAGTTTTCTTGTTCCTATGATGAACACATGACCTAGCTCTTGCATCTATATATACATACTACTAACCATTTTTATAAATTTAAGATCATTATACCCTACCTCGCCCTATGATACTCTTTCCTCAGTATATGCTGTATATTAATACCCTATAAATGTAAAGACAATACCGAATAGCAGGCTTATATTAGGGACTATATTCTATTAGCGTTAGGTTTTATAGGAATTTAAATGAAGAATTATGGATTGTTTAAATAAAGTTAGTTTGGAAATGAACCAAGGCTAAATATATTATATCGGAACCATGCAGCCTCGTCTGACGGAGATGTGACCCACCGCAGTCTTTGTTGGAGGGATCCTGACGATTAATAGGTGGCCCTGAAGGATAATGGTAGGGTGGGCGTTCTCGCCAATGGGCGATACCGCAGCCGACAAAGATCTGACCGGTGATCTTCTTCATTGTCGTATAAATGCTGATCTGTCCCTTTGACCCCTGTATCCCGTTTCCTAGTATCCTTTCCCTACTCGTACGCGATTTTTGTATAAATTCTTATCTCGACCATTTGCCAGAACTCTAAATGGGTAGTAAAATGTCCTCCATGCCCACACCCCGCCGACCAGAGACAAAAGCCGAAGCCAGCGCGTACTTCCTACTCCCGTTTAGTTATCATCAGCTCCTATAACCTGTACGTTGTATGCTACAGGTAAAGACAAATGTTAAATGGCAATTGGTTCGAAAAGTCTGTCACGATTTTATGGCAGGGTTTTAAAGAATTATTAATTTTGGCGCCCAACGTGGGGCCCTTCTTCGGCTTGCCCCGACCAAGAAAATTTGTATAAAGTCATCAACACCAATGCGAGCTGCATCTCAATGCAGTGTCATAAGACTTATTCCTTCATCCATTAATTCCCAACAGATATACATGGTCGTGCATTGTCTGGGTGATTGACTTCTAGTAGCTGGATTGCGTAGCAGTTGCTAAAAGAACTTAAAGCCCCGCGCTCGAGGTTAATCAAATTACTAGGCATAGTAACGAACCTGTAGTATCTGGCCGGATAGGCCACTCCGCTAAATAGCGCGTTCTAATGTTTCGGTCGGATTTAGGTTTCAAAGTGGATTAGCTCTACTGCCTACCCACGAAAATGGGAGCGTGTTGTTTGGGGGAGGAACTTGTCCATACCGTTGCTGATCATTGTCTGCCGTTTTGGCCTGGATCAGGTTAGTCAGTGGCTTAGAGCTACGGCCTGCCCGCGAACGAAGGCAATAGAATCGGAGATGGTATATTTCCTGGGTCAGCATAAACCTTGTCTTCTTCTTCAGTTTTTCTATTGTTGTTCCGTTTGTTTTTTGTTTGACAGACGTAGGTGGAATGGCTCTGCTGTACTGTGGTTCTGGACAATTTGGTGGTCCGCGATCCAGAACTTTTTGTGTTTTGCGACCTACAGTATAAGTAGAGGGCCATCGGTTTGTCAGGGTTTCGGATTGCTCGGATATCCGTCAGTGGTGTAGAACTACCGAACGGTCCCAGTTCATCCGATGACTCATTGTACTGATTGTTGATTGTTAATAATATCACCAGAGTCAGTGGGGGACACACTCCTATTAGACGAATGGTGCATGGTTTCCGAATTTTGTGGATACAGAATAGATATATCGATCGTTAAAAGTTAATAATCGAGAGTAGAAAAGAAAATCATATATTAGTAAAATTAGGATAGGATGTCATTGGATTGGAGTTTTGACGAGATTGATCAAAACAACCATTGCGATATTATCTGTTGTATTTGCGTAAAACAGGTAGAATATCGGACACAGCTTTTAAGAACAAGTTGTAACCACGTATTTCATTTAGTTTGTTTTAATAAACTAGACCGTGTGCCCGGCGTGCAACAAGCCCCTACAATCACCCGCTCCTAGCTTGCGTAAGACAGGTAGAATATCGGACACAGCTTTTAAGAACAAGTTGTAACCACGTATTTCATTTAGTTTGTTTTAATAAACTAGACCGTGTGCCCGGCGTGCAACAAGCCCCTACAATCACCCGCTCGTAGCTTAGCGGAGGAATTAGCCGTAGCGCAGGCGTCCGCCTCGAACGTAGAGTCTTCTCAGCTTCTAATGAGAACCAGATCACAGCGTGTGACAGCAGCTCCAGCTGCGAATACTGAAAATGTACCTTCCGTTGGTCCAACTGAAGTCGGTGTACCAATCATGCCAGTTCCGAGTAGCGAGCCAGCGAATGAAGCAAGCCTTGGCTCAAATGGCACAGGCGTTGACGGACGCTATGGGTCAAATCGGATTGTTGTCTCAAGCCATGACTCAAATGACTCAGACTATGGAAATAAGATTCCAACGTTTGGCAAGTCCAACGGTACAGCCGCCGAATAACCAAGCTGCTGGATCTTCACAGCCTAGTGGAGAAAACCAAACTTTCGAACAGTTGTTCCAAATACCAACTCGAGAGTCCGTAGGTGCCCCGATAAATCAGGCTAATGATTCTAATGTCTCGGTAACCCCATGGGGATCCCAACAGATAGCGGGACTACGACCAGATAGGATTGGACAAATAATCGCTGGATGGAAGGTGCGGTTTTACGGAAATTCGCCCTTGTCCGACAAACTAGTCAACCCCATGTCGAAATGTCGCTGTTGGAAGTGCTAAAGTCGAATCTCTTGGCCGATATCAACATGAAATTTTATACATTCCCATTCTGTCAGTAGCACAATTGTGCAACATAGTGCGTACTCGCAAACGGTTTTTGCAATCAGTGGCTAAGCCTATGGGCAGCGCTGAGCCGAAGCGTATTCTATACGACGACAGGTGCATGAAATTGTGGTACAGACAGACAAGGAAGGCGATGAGGTCGATGAAACAGAACAGCTAGATATCGCTGCAGTAACCCTTTCCTGTTGGAACTGTGGTTGTCAGGGGCATCGGTATCAAGACTGCGTAGGTGATCGCACCGTCTTTTGTTACGGCTGTGGAAAACGGGATACGTATAAACCGTCGTGCTCTAGGTGCAACGATCAAAAACTCGTCAAGCCGTGCACAATCGACAGGTGCACGCAAACCAAACAGTTCGAAAGCAACGAACACCATTTAATGGACGTTTCGACAGTTCCATTAATCCCTGACTTACAAAACTCCCAGACATTCCTTCACACACTTGTATTTTACCCCAAGTAGGGAACGAATTCAATTACCGACTCGATCTCGAAAGCGATTGCTCCAATATCGGCAAACTGTCAAAACGAGCGCTCTAACGTATTGGCGTCAGTCGTTGATACGTCTAAGGACTGGCGACCCTATGCGGAAGTCACCGTACTGGGAAGGACGCTCAGTGGACTGATGGACACCGGTGCATCCATAAGTTGCATAGGTGGGAAGTTTGCAGCCGACCTGGTTCAGAATCGAACCAGATCAAGCCTGTGAGAGCAGCAGTACGTACGGCGGATGGGCAGAGCCAGCCAATAGTTGGCAGGGTCACCACCGAAGTGGGTTTTCAAGGCCAGAAGAAAAAATTGAAATTGTTCGTCGTCCCATCCTTGGCGCAAGATCTATATCTAGGCATAGACTTTTGGTCTCGTTTTAATTTGTTACCTGCTTTTCTAGCCAATAAATCATCCAGTCCACAGGTGTCAAGCTTAGCATTCGATAGTACGTTACATGTGTGTTTATCGAAGCAGCAGCAAGCTCAGTTATTGGAGACGGTCAACTTGTTTCCCTCCTTTGTGAAGCAAGGTCTGGGAAAAACGGACTGGTTGTCGCACGATATTGAAGTGGGCAGCGCTAAGGCAATAAAGCAACGACATTATGCTGTGTCTCCAGCCGTTGAAAAGCTGATGTACGTAGAGGTAGACCGAATGTTAGCTCTTGGAGTAATCGAAGAATCAGATAGCGCATGGTCGTCACCCGTGGTCCTCGTTCGTTCGGAAAGGTGCGATTATGCATCGACAGTCGGAAACTGAACGAAGTCACTGTTAAGAACGCTTATCCCATGCCATTGATCGATGGCATTCTCAGTCGGCTTCCTCGAGCTGAGTTCATCTCAAGCATCGATTTGAAGGATGCCTATTGGCAAATTCCTCTGGAAGTAAGCGCTCGTGAAAAAACGGCGTTTACCATCCCAGGGCGCTCATTGTATCAGTACACGGTCATGCCCTTTGGGTTGTGTAATGCACCCCAAACGATGTCAAGTTGATGGATAAAGTGATACCGCCATCTCTACGAAATGAGATATTTATTTATCTAGACGATTTGTTGGTGATATCTGAATCCTTTGAGCAGCATATTCAAGTCCTCAATGTCCTGTCCGCCCGATTACGCGAAGCTGGTCTGACCATAAACGTGGAGAAGTCCAAATGTTGCCTAAAGGAGATCAAATACCTAGGCCATGTTATAGGCAACGGAACGATCCAGACAGATATTGAGAAGGTCCAAGTGATTCAAGAGTTTCCGGTCCCCCGATCCGTGAAACAAGTCCGCAGGTTCTTAGGTCTCACTGGTTGGTACCACAAATTCATAAAAAATTATGCGGGTATCGCAGCGCCGATCTCAGATACACTTAAGAGCAAGCGAAAATTTGAATGGACCGATGAAGCACAGAACGCGTTCGATTCCTTAAAATCACAGATGTGTAACGCTTCTGTGTTGCACAGTCCCGATTTTACCATTCCCTTTTCAATCCATTGTGATGCGAGTCACACAGGATTGGGTGGTGTCCTGATGCAATCAGATGAAGATGGCAACGAGGTATGCAATCGCATTTATGTCGCGCAAATTAAACCAATGTCAACGTAATTATTCCGTAACCGAAAAAGAGTGTTTGGCAGCGGTAATGTGCGTCAAGAAATTTAGAGCATATGTAGAAGGGCATCAGTTTTCCATTATTACCGACCATGCGTCATTAAAATGGCTGATGTCACAGGCAGACCTAAACTCGAGACTAGCTCGATGGGCACTGAAACTGCAGGGCTTCACCTTTAAGATTTTACATAGAAAGGGTAGTCAGAACATCGTTCGGATGCCTTATCACGAGTGCATACCGAAGACTTATCGTATATTGGCATTGATAGCCTAGTAGATCTTCAATCTGAAGCGTTTAAATCAACCGACTATCAGGAACTCATTGCGAAAAATCAAGCTAATCCAGATCGTTTACCTGATGTAAAAGTAATGGATAACCTTCTTTATCGTCGAGCTGAACACGCCACTGGTGAAATTTGTTGACGACATGTGCTGGAAGCTGTGGGTTCCCAGAGCTCTGGTGACAGAAGTGCTTAAACAAGGCCACGAACATCCCTTAGCTTCTCACAGTGGGATCAAGAAGACGCTAGAACGAGTTCGACGCTTCTATTGTTGGCCAAATTTAGTGGGCGATGTAAAAGCTTTTATAAACAATTGCGAAGTGAGCAAATGTTGTAAGCACCCTAATCGTCCTCTACGTCCTCCAATGGGCAAAGCAGGAGAGACCTTTCGTCTATTTCAAAAACTTTACGTCGATTTTCTAGGCCCGTACCCCTGAAGTCGATCTGGAAATATAGGCATTTTTGTAGTACTTGATCATTTTTCTAAATTTCCTTTCCTAAAAGTGGTAAAGAAATTTACGGCGGATGCCGTAATTCGGTTCATGGAGGAAGACCTGTTTCATTGCTTTAGAGTGATAGTGTCAGATAACGGTGTTCAATTTAAGTCACACAAGTTCAATGATCTGTTAGCGAAATACCAAATTCGACATTCGTACACCGCCGCCTACGCTCCCCAAACCAATGCCTCAGAGCGGGTAAATCGCTCAGTACTCGCTGCTATCAAAGCGTACATTAAGCCCGATCAATCCAATTGGGATGAGCAGATTAGCTTCATTACTTGTGCGTTACGGTCCAGTGTGCATGCAGCCGTCAAAAGTAGCCCATATCGTGTTGCTTTTGGCCAAAACATGATTACTGGCGGTTCCACTTATCAACTCCTGCGAAACCTCAGTACGTTGGAGGACCGAACTGTAGTCTTTGATCGCGACGATTCCTTCGAGCTAATTCGCAAGACCGCTGCAGAAGCAATGAAACAGCAGCATGTTCGAAACGAATATATCTATAATCTTCGAAGCCGAGAAGTAAACTTTCAAGTGGGTCAAGAAGTTTATAGACGAAATTTTGATTAGAGTAGTTTTGTGAAAGGCTTTAATGCGAAACTGGCACCTACGTTTCGGAAAGCCCGCATTAAGAAAAGACTCGGGAACAGCTACTACGAACTGGAAGATTTCCAGGGTCGCTTTATAGGTAAATATCACGCAAAAGATATTAAACAATAAATCGTATCAAGCACTCCAAGTGTGGATCACGCTTTGGTTAGCAAGACCACAAAGTATGATTTCAGCGGGGGGGTATAATATTCGACGCTTGTCGTGCCTTCTTGTATTTTAATTATCGACGGCTAACTCCAAAATTACAGCCTAAAACTAGGCCGTAAAAAAAAAATTCGAGTTGAAGATCTTGTGAGCTTTGATAAAGCTTATCCACAGCTGTCTTGCGACCAAGTGGCAACACTTTGATATGCAATTTTTCTGCCGTGCACTATATTTTATTAAATATTGCTGTGGCTGGATTCTGTATAACAGAAGAAGACCATAGAAAGTGTGGAAAAAACGTGGGTTGCTGTACCTAGTAGTCCCAGCCTCTGTCTTTTTCACCTCGTGGCCGTCAGAGTGACCGGCAGTGGAAAAAGAAGTCTTCTTGAGCTGACCCAGTTCTCTAAAACAAGGTCAAGCCAAAGTCAAAGCCTAGTGCAAGTGCCAAGTGCGGCTTAAAGTGATCATTTAATTTGAGTGGACGCGCCAGTTATATATCGACAATACTGGGGCAGCCGTTCGACCATTTGGAAAACGAGCGCCCCTTGTGTATTAACATTTTTCGAAACAGTGGTGCAATTCTGTTGAGGTAATTATCCACCCAGCTGCAGCGACCCGTTGAAAAATGTTCTGTTCTTTTCGCGTAGGATTAGCACCACTAGTATCTACGTATTGAAACGCTGGTCTAGAAGTTACGGATTGGTTATTCCCGGAGACCTCTATTGGCCACGTGCCCGTACCACCGTTCGGTAGCCGAGGGCATGGACTTGCTCCTCAAGTAAACCAGATCGGTGTGATCTGGACAAGTTCGGCCCATGGGGATGATCTGACTGACTCTTCAAATACACCAGTCGCCCCGCGAGCAATCCAGTGTGCGAGTGCACCTAACCTCACGCCGCAGATGGACCGCGGTCATTGACCCCTGTCATCGGAAGCAGCTGATGTTACCTGCGTCCGGTACAATCGTGTGCCACCTTCAGACCTCGAGTAGGAACTCGGTCTCCAGCCGGGAAGCATCGAACCCGCCTCGGATTTAGTTATATTTTCTATCTTTCTTTCGAAATTAGACCCGATATGCGAAACCCTGTTTTTTTATCCGCTTTCTGTTTAACAATGTTCTTTTGATACGGCAAAAATGTGCAAAAGCCAATTAAATCCGGTATAAACAAAAAGGGAATTCCTGTCCATGGGCTAAGTCGAACTTGAACAAATGAGTAGTGTATTAATACCGATTATTTTTACAGTTTTTGATTTTGGTTGCCACGCATTCATCTCATCATCTATGCAGATACTCATCACAATCACACACATCATCATACTCATCCACCCGTCAAATCACCTCATCCAACACACAACGAAAGATCTTTCTGCGTGGGAGTCAAAGTTATTAATCGTCTCGTAAGTTATTATAATAAAAAGACAAGTAAGCCATCTGAAAAGAATGAATGTGCGGTAACTATTCGTTGGTCTTCAACCATGATCACGGTTTCATACACGTATTACTCATGCCTTTAAGCGACTTTCCATATACCCGATTTTTGTCTGGTTTTGGCACTGACCAAGTTAACGTAATGAAGTTGGAAGTTTTCTTGTTCCTATGATGAACACATGACCTAGCTCTTGCATCTATATATACATACTACTAACCATTTTTATAAATTTGAGATCATTATACCCTACCTCGCCCCTATGATACTCTTTCCTCAGTATATGCTGTATATTAATACCCTATAAATGTAAGACAATACCGAATAGCAGGCTTATATTAGGGACTATATTCTATTAGCGTTAGGTTTTATAGGAATTTAAATGAAGAATTATGGATTGTTTAAATAAAGTTAGTTTGGAAATGAACCAAGGCTAAATATATTATATCGGAACCATGCAGCCTCGTCTGACGGAGATGTGACCCACCGCAGTCTTTGTTGGAGGGATCCTGACGATTAATAGGTGGCCCTGAAGGATAATGGTAGGGTGGGCGTTCTTGCCAATGGGCGATACCGCAGCCGACAAAGATCTGACCGGTGATCTTCTTCGTTTACGTATACATGCTGATCTGTCCCTTTGACCCCTGTATCCCGTTTCCTAGTATCCTTTCCCTACTCGTACGCGATTTTTGTATAAATTCTTATCTCGACCATTTGCCAGAACTCTAAATGGGTAGTAAAATGTCCTCCATGCCCACACCCCGCCGACCAGAGACAAAAGCCGAAGCCAGCGCGTACTTCCTACTCCCGTTTAGTTATCATCAGCTCCTATAACCTGTACGTTGTATGCTACATAACGAAAGATTTATATCTATTGTAATTGAAAAATACAAATTTTTTTCGCGACGGTGGCGTTTTTGAGGCCGGAACATCGAAAGAAAAAAATAATAATCCGAAACATCGAAAGTGCTTAATGGCTAGCAATTGAAAAAAAAAAGGTGGCAAATAACTGTGACTGTGAAAAAATAAATAAATAAATTGGTTTGTGTGTGCCCACTGTGCCAGCAACAATAACTGCAGCGACACCAGCAGCAGCGACAATAACTGCAGCGACAGAAAGATCAGCGACAGCGACAATAACTGCAGCGACAGGAAGATCAGCGACAGCGACTTCAGCAGCATCGACATCAGCAGCAGTGACAATAGCTGCAGCGACTTAGGCAGAGGCAACACCAGCAGCAGCAACAGCGGTATCAGCAGCAGCGACTTCAGCGGCAGCAGTAACAACAACTGCAGAAGCAGAATTCATCAGCTAAGTCTCATATCTCAAATTGTTTTTAAGCCTAATTAAGTAAAAAAAAAAAAAAAATTAAACTAAGATGTTGTCGGAACAAATAATTAAGCTATTAGAGGCTCAAGCCGCGATAGCAAGGGAGATTAAAAAGATTGAAGCTGGTCATTTGACCAGCGATGTAATCCAAAGGTTAGGAGACCTTAAGAACAAAGTTACAGGCAATAATTCTGCACTGTTAGCATATGGAGTAGTCGATCATGACTACTATAAGAGACAGCAGTACGAAAAAATGATTAAAAATATAGAGGACATACATAAAAAGTATGTAGAGTCAAAAAATAATGAAACCCTAACGAAAGGGAAGGTAGAAAAAACAAAGTTACAACCAGTGGAGACTGGAACTTTGAAGAAAAATGTTGAGCCCAAAATTGACAATAGGTTAGGTTAAGGTTAACCCGGACGGCCCTCAGCGGGGCCACGCATAGGCCAATCTGGCCCTTAGTTATCCGGATAGGGGGGTGTATGAACCGTCGCGGGAGTGTTTATGTGGTTTTAAAGTCCCCGAGAATCGAGATGTTTTTAGCATAGGCCAGCAGTTCCTGTGGCGTCCTTTTGGAGGCATATTCCAGTGATGCCAGCACTGGGGCGCCCAGGTATCTCCTCCTTGCCCTTGAGAGAGCCGGACAGTTGCAGATGAGATGTTCCAGGGTTTCGATAGCCCCAGGTTCATCACATTTCCTACAACTGTCTCTGTTGGTGATGCCTAGCTTTGCTGCATGTGCAGCAGCCAGACAGTGACCTGTAAGTATTCCCACTAGCAATCTACAGTCCTTTCGTGGTAGGTGCAGTAGGTAGTGGCTAAGTTTCTCGTTGCGTTCCTTGCACATTATCTTCGAGGTTCTGCAGGTGGTGGTACTCCTCCACCTGCTATCAGTCTGTGTTCTAGCCTGCTTCTCTAGATCGCCTTGCAGCGTTCTAAGGGAGACAGGCACGTTCTCGGTTCTCCTATTCTCCAGCCCGACGCCTTCCTTAGCTAGTACGTCCGCCGCTTCGTTTCCTTCGATGCCCTGGAGGCTGGGAACCCAATAGATCCACAGTGTCTTTGTCGTGCTTAGGATGTCTAATGCCTCCCTGCTCACCAAGACACTTCTGGAACTGACCGCGGACGACTGCATGGATCTTATCGCCGCTTGGCTGTCGACGAATAGGTTGACCGCATCGTGTGCTCTTTCAGTGAGAAGAGCGACTTCTGCTGCTTTCCTGATGGCAAAAACCTCTGCCTGGAATATGTTGCAATGGTCCGGTAGCTTATATGACAGCCTTATCTCAGGGTCTGTACAGTATAGGCCCGCTCCTACTCCTTTTGAGGTGCTCAGCTTGGTCTCTTTCGATTTTTCAGTCTTCAGGTCGCAAAGATGCGGTTGTTTTTACGTCGAGGAAAGTTTGAGGGGTCATGTAATCAGTTGATCTTGTCATTTCCCTGCCAATTGAACTATGCCCGTATCCTTGTGGCGATAGATTTCCTGATGCTATGAGGCGATGTAGGCGTGTTGGTTTGTTGACATCAGTCCCCCTACCTCATTCCTGATGTGCAGATCCAACAGCTTTTCTAGTGTTTTTAGTATAAAGGAGGTAAGGCTTATCGGTCTGTAATCCTTGGGTCTCACGTGGTTGCACTTTCCTGTCTTAGGGAGGAAGACAACTCTCGAGATTCTCCATTGGATGGGGATATAGCCCGTACTTAGGCATGCTGAGTATATTGCGAAGAGCCATGGGGTAATAACCTCTTTGGTCAACTGCATCATGGCTGGGAATATCCCGTCCAGTCCTGGTGCTTTTATGCCCGCGAAGGAGTCTATGGCCCAGTGGATTCTCTTAGTGGTTAACAGACCTATTGGGGGGTGCTGTTCCTCGGTTGCTAGGTCCTGATGCTCCTTGGCGTCAGTGACCTCGGGACTTCTTTACTGCCCTCTGTCCACTGTCCGTTGTCTAGTTTTAGTTGGCTCTGTACTGTGGGCTGCTTTGAAAGCAGCTTCCGGAGCCTAGCGGTTTCAGGCACTTTCTCGATGTTGGAGCAGAAGTTTCTCCACGAGTTCCTTTGTGCCTTACGTATTTCCTTCTTGTAGCTCCTAAGTAGGATTTTATATTCCTCATTGACAATCTCTTCGTTCGCTTGTTTGGCGATCTTGAAGAATTCCTTGAGGTTGTTCCTTTGGAGAGAGAGATCTCGGTTCCACCAGAGTGGCTTGGACCTCCTCTTCGTTCTCGAGGGTTTGCACGATGCATGGTAGGCGTTCAGTAACTCGTTGGATAGGGTCTTTAGGGACTTCTCTGTATCCTCCGCGGATTTCACTGAGCCCGGATTCGCGAGCTTCGAAGTAACTGTCTTTTTAAACTTTGCCCAGTTTGTGTTCCGGGGGTTTCTATAGACTGTTATCTTCGAAGAGTGTTTGAATTCGCACTTGAACTGAATGTACTTATGGTCTGAGAAGGATGGTCTTTCGAGGACTCTCCAGTCAGATACCAAAGTACTCTTTCCCGTGACAAGAGTTAGGTCTAGCACGTTTGACGAGGTGGGACCCACGAAGGTGTGTTCCTCCCCCACGTTTGCTACGTCTAAGTTAGTGGAGTCTAGGAGTGACTCACCTCTGTCATTGATGTCGGTGCTTCCCCACACATTGTGGTGGGCATTGGCGTCCGTCCCGATGACGAGTTGATAGTTTTTGGTGCCGGCTTCTGTCACCAGGCTCCTGAGTTCGTCGGGTGGTGCGGGTCTGTCGTGAGCCATGTAGCAGGAAGCCACCAGAAGGCGCTTTTCCTCACTTTCCAGCATCACAACCGTCAGGTCATTCGTGCTGTAATGAGACATAAGGTAAGCATGGATTCCCTTTCGTACGAGTACGACGGTTCTGTTCCTGTTTACCGATGTTGAGTAGAACAGGTTGTGATTTGAGGACTTTAGTCCGGCCACTGAATTGCCTGTCGCAATCCAGGGCTCCTGGACTAGAGTTATGTCAGCGAGCCCTTGCTCCATGGCGATGAGGAGCTCTGCCGACGCTACCTTGCTTTTATGCAAGTTGAGCTGCAGCACACTCAGCATGGGTGGCTGGCTCACTTGCACCTGATGGGTTGACTACTAGCGTCAGGTCACCGTCTTCCTCTTCTTCGTCTTCAAGCGCAAGATCCTGGGCGGCCTCCACGATGGACTCGAGACCTCAGTCCTTTTCCACCTCGCCTGTCTGCAGGGTATGCGCGTCCTTGTCCTCAGGGTGGCGCTTTTTGAGGCGCAGGTAGACGCTACCCATGGCCCACGCCATCTTCCCGAACTTGGGATACAACAGATCCTCTGCTTCCTTGTTTATTTGGAGGATCACACATTGGCCCCCCTCGTTGGGTAGTGGGCTACCAATGTGTAGGATCCTCCAATCGGTCGTTGGCACGTCCGCGTTTTGCCGCTGAAGGAGCTTCAGCGCTCGGTCCCCCTGGATTGTGATGGGGAAGAGTACCTTCGCCTTAGGCTTGGACGGGATAAGCTCCCGGCACAACCTCCAGCTTGGCCCCCTCCCACATCGCCTCCAGTTGGCAGACCGTACGCGTCAGCCACCTTAGGGTTGGATCGTCATTGCACTTTAGGATCTTAGCCCCATTTAGCCACCCAGCACCATCGAACGTGGGCATTGGGGACGCGGGGTCTTCCTCCATATGTGCAAAATGCGTCGACGAGACGCGCGTGCACCAGCTTCCACTGTGCCGCTGACATCTTGCCGTTTTCCTCGCTGCGGTCGATGAGTGCCACGATCAGATGTCGTTTGGTCACATCGCTGACCTTCGCTTTCGGTTTCGTTGGCTTCTTGGCCGCTTTCGGTGGAGGGGCTGCACTCTTGGGCCCGCGTTGCCGCTTGCTCGCTGGAGTGTCCCTAATGGCACTCTCAGTCGAGCGTTGCCTCTTGGTGGCCATCATCTCCTCCACCTTATTGGCATATTCGCCATTTGACGCCCTCATCTGTGGCTTCTGAGCGTAATGTAGCCGGCCCTCCTCTACTCGCTGCTCGGCCCAGGCTAGCTTGACCTTCTCCTCCTGGGAGATGTCTGCTTTACCTTGCAGCCGGCTTTTGATGTTGAGGGCCGCTTTGTATTGTGCTTTGGCCTTCATCCCCTCCTTGGAACGCTTCGGCCCTTCCCTACGCAGGGAGCTGATGCCTGGTTCCGGCGAGCGGAGAAGGCTCTCTTCCTCCGTCCTGCTTAGAGAGAGCATGCTCTCCAGATCCGTGTCTGTGTCGACTACGGCATCTGTGCGGCTCAACTTGCAGGCTGCGGAGTGAGTTGTTTTTGTTGTTGTTGTTGTGGCAGTAGCTTTACAACTGACCTGGCCTGCTCCCGCCAAGTCTGAGGTGTGACCGCTGGTTACACGCAGAGAGGATTGCTCCTCCCCGTGCCCGCCGGTGGTAGCAGTCACGCTTCCCACCGAAGTTTGGTTGACATCCCAACCCGTGCTTGATTCATCTTCGCCTCCATAGTTGGCCCGAGGGTCCATACTGGTTAATATTTTTCGGGGGGACCACCCCCTAGCGTTTTATGCCTGGCCGCCAGGCACCTCTAGCCATGGCCTTGGTTCAGTTCCCCCGACTTTAGATCGGGAAGACGATGGACCATAGCCTTAGCTAGACACTGCATTACCCCGGGCAGGGCAAGCGACAGTGCATTATCCTCGCCCGGGATAGTGCAGTGTCCATTGCCCAGCCGGCACCCTCGTGGAGGGTTCAGCTAGAGGGTTTTTGGCAGCCAAAAAAAAAAACAATTGACAATAGCATAGAAAAAATATCTGAGGAAATCAACAGAATGGTGGAAAACCTGAAGACGTATTTAGAGCAAACCATGCAGAGGTTTGATCAGGCTAAACTGGGAGAGTGTAGAATGAGAAAAGGGAAAATTGAGTTCCTCAGTAAAAGGCTGAGCTCAAAAATTGAGGAGTTTTGTCTTAGCAACGAAACAAAGCACAGCTTCGACGACCAGATCGACGAGTTGGAATTTGATATTCAAAGCATGTTGAGCAATTTGGAAATAAGGATGCAAACTATAGCTAAAGAAAACAGTAAGAATGACGTAAAAGAAAATGTTTGCGAGAAAAATTTCTTGGAAACAACAAGAAGAGAAGAGAATGGCAGGTATTTGGTTAAAATACCATTTAAAAAAGAAAAGGATCTAGGAGATTCGAAACCGCAAGCTATGGCGCGATTTTACAGTTTAAAAAGAAATTTCAGCAATAGTAAAAAATTAAAAGAAAATGACATAAGGTGTATGCATGAATACAAAAACTTAGGACATATGGTAGAGTGCAAAGAAGATGGGAAATATTATTTGCCCCATCAAGGAGTCATAAGAGATTCCAGTCTAACGACAAAGCTGAAGGTGGGTTTTGATGCGTCAGCAAAAACCACAAACAATACAAGTTTAAATGATATCATGTGGGTTGGACCAAGAGTCCAAAAAGATATCTTCGATATTATGGTGAAAGGGCGTAAAATGCCATTTGTAATATCTGCGGACATAGAAAAAATGTACCGGCAAATTAATATACACGAAGAGTACCCAAGAGCCCTTAAGGACAACATAAAAGAGGTACCAATGTTAAAAAGTGAACAGAACGAGTGGCATTTAATTTCCCCGGCAGGACCTCACTTCGGAGGTATTTGGGAAGCTGGGGTAAAATCGGTGAAATATCACTTGAAAAAAGTAATTGGAGACGATAGAGTCAGGGTAGCAACCATAAAATATCAAGACGGGTTGATAAAACGACCTATAACTAAAATCTGTCCATTAGCTGGAATTAAATCAGAAGAGCAAGACTCAGAAATTACTTTAAAAGAGACCAGAAGTACTCGTAGTAGACCTCAAATATCCAAGCGAAGGCTAATGGCAACAATGTTACTGCTTATGTTAGGTGGCCAAGTAACAAATGCAAAAATTGCTGTCAGAGGACAAGAGAAGTGGTCAATCGATAAAATGAACAGTTCCACTTCGATATATTTAGACCCGATGGGCGACCCATATTTTCAAAGATAAAAAAGGGAAAAGATATTGTTTGGGATAATGGACGCCGAAGATAGGGAAACGTTGGAAAGTCATTAAAATTGCGTTAGCAGAGACAAGGTCATATTCGGTCGAATTAGAAAGGCAGGGTAGTTGGCTCTTCAAAGTTCCAGTAAACACTAGTGCTATAATTCAATGTAGTAACTCAAATCAAGAACTAATTGATCTTCCGCAACAAGGAATTTTAACAATAATACATAGTTGTACTGTGCGAACCGATGATAAAATACTAGTACCTCATCACAGCATTCAAACAGAAAGCTACGAGCCAATTTCATCCTTTTATATAAGTAATATAAGTAAAATACCAAAAATTGTTTGGAATCCATTAACAGTACCATTAATTAACCATACAGAAGAAATGGATAAGTTAAGAAACGAAATAAAATTGTTAAAAGAAGGTAATCATGACTTAAAAGGACTTAAGTTCCATCATGTATCTGGACATGCGGCCTTGATTATCGGAATCATAATAATAATAATATTAATAATCTATACCATAAGAAGAATTAAAGTAGCACAAAGACTGCAAACGATAGCACTTCCCTACCCACTGTAATTGACTGTAAATGATTATCTGAACTTGTAATTATAGCTATAAAGAAAATGTACACAAAAAGGTTCACAAGAATCAAAATACAATTCCATGCCACTTTCGGCCCTTTGCAGAATGTTCAAACATGAACATATTATCGTCAATAACATGCCACTTTCGGCCCCTTGCAGAATGTTTAAATATAAATATATTATTGTACACATTCACTCATGTAACAAAACCGATCTCTAAAGAAATCACATAAAGTAGACAAGTTATGACTGCACGGGTGTAAACAGAGATCTGTAACCCATTAATACGACAACAAAACACAAGTGGAGAAAACACTTAACAAATGCGGTCTTAAAATAAAACTAATGTAAGCATGTACTCAAATAGACACCCTCAGTAAAGTGTATCCTCTGCGTAGGTCTAACGATAATTATAGACTACCAAATTGTACCTCCTGCCTCATTGTCAAATCACATATAAGGCTCTGATTTTAAGAATAAAATTTAGTTTGAATTTACAACTCAACTCGCAAATGTCTAGACTTTTCTTTTAAGGTCTTAACAGTGGAGATACAAATTTCCCGCCAGCGGAGATAAATTGTCTGCCAGCGGAGACAAGATGTCCACCAGCGGCGATAAGCTTTCCGCCAGCGGAGATAAGTTTTCCGCCAGCGGATATAAGTTTTCCGCCAGCGGAGATAAGATGGCCGCCAGCGGAGATAAGATGTCCCCAAGCGGAGATAAGTTTTCCGCCAGCGGAGATAAGGTGGCCGCCAGCGGAGACAAAATGGCCGCCAGCGGAGATAAGATGTCCCCAAGCGGAGATAAGTTTTCCGCCAGCGGAGATAAGATGGCCGCCAGCGGAGATAAGATGGCTGCCAGCAGAGACAAGATGTCCGCCAGTGGAGATAAGTTTTCCGCCAGCGGAGATAAGTGTTCTGCCAGCGGAGATAAGTTTTCCGCCAGCGAAGATAAGATGGCCGCCAGCGGAGAAAGATGTTCGCCAGCGGAGATAGGTTTTCCGCCTACGGAGATAAGTTGTCCGCCAGCGGAGATAAGTTTTCCGCCAGCGAAGAAACGTTGTTCGTCTGTGGAGATAACTTTTCCGCCAGCGGATACAAATTTCCCGCCAGCGGAGAAACGTTTTTCGGCAGCGGAAATAAGTTTTCCGCCAGCGAAGGAACGTTGTTCGTCAGCGAAGATAACTTTTCCGCCAGCGGATACAAATTTTCCGCCAGCGGAGAAACGTTTTTCGGCAGCGGAAATAAGTTGTCCGCCAGAGGAGATAAGTTGTCCGCCAGCTGAGATAAGTTGTTCACCAGTGGAGATAAGTTTTCCGCCAGCGGAGAGACGTTGTTCGTCAGCGGAGATAAGTTTTCCGCCAGCGGATACAAATTTCCCGCCAGCGGAAATAAGTTTTCCGTCAGCGGAGAAACGTTGGTCGTCTGTAGAGAGAAGTTGTCCGCCAGCGGATACAAATTTCCCGCCAGCGGAGATAAGTTTTCCACCAGCGAAGAAACGTTGTTCGGCAGCGGAAATAAGTTGTCCGCCAGAGGAGATAAGTTGTCCGCCAGCGGAGATAAGTTGTTCGCCAGCGGAGAAACGTTGTTCGTCAGCGGAGATAAGTTTTCCGCCAGCGGAGACAAGATGGCCGCCAGCGGAGATAAGTTTTCCGCCAGCGGAGATAAGTTGTCCGTCAGCGCAGATAAGTTTTCCGCCAGCGGAGATAAGATGTTCGCCAGCGGAAATAAGTTTTCCGCCAGCATAGATAAGTTGTTCGACAGCGGAGATAAGTTTTCTGCCAGCGAAGAAACGTTGTTCGTCTGTGGAGATAACTTTTCCGCCAGCGGATACAAATTTCCCGCCAGCGGAGATAAGTTTTCCGCCAGCGAAGAAACGTTGTTCGGCAGCGGAAATAAGTTGTCCGCCAGAGGAGATAAGTTGTCCGCCAGCTGAGATAAGTTGTTCACCAGCGGAGAAACGTTGTTCGTCAGCGAAGATAACTTTTCCGCCAGCGGTGACAAGATGGCCGCCACCGGAGATAAGTTTTCCGCCAACGGAGATAAAGTGTCCTCCAGCGCAGATAAGTTTTCCGCCAGCGGAGAGAGATGTTCGCCAGCGGAAATAAGTTTTCCGTCAGCATAGATAAGTTGTTCGACAGCGGAGATAAGTTTTCTGCCAGCGAAGAAACGTTGTTCGTCTGTGGAGATAACTTTTCCGCCAGCGGATACAAATTTCCCGCCAGCGGAGATAAGTTTTCCGCCAGCGAAGAAACGTTGTTCGTCTGTGGAGATAACTTTTCCGCCAGCGGATACAAATTTCCCGCCAGCGGAGAAACGTTTTTCGGCAGCGAAAATAAGTTGTCCGCCAGAGGAGATAAGTTGTTCACCAGTGGAGATAAGTTTTCCGCCAGCGGAGAAACGTTGTTCGTCAGCGAAGATAACTTTTCCGCCAGCGGATACAAATTTCCCGCCAGCGGAGATAAGTTTTCCGCCAGCATAGATAAGTTGTTCGCCACCGGAGGTAAGTTTTCTGCCAGCGCAGAAACGTTGGTCGTCTGTAGAGATAAGTTGTCCGCCAGCGGATATAAATTTCCCGCCAGCGGTGACAAGGTGGCCGCCACCGGAGATAAGTTTTCCGCCAACGGAGATAAGTTGTCCGCCAGCGTAGAAAGATGTTTGCCAGCGGAGATAAGTTTTCCGCCTGCATAAATAAGTTGTTCTGTAGTATGTTGCATGCCAAATAAGCATATGCCCACAGCATTGTAGTGTATACAATATGTCAAGTGGTCATATGCCCAAAGTTAATGTAGAGTATCACGCTCATAAACATAAGGACACTTTGTCGCAATGTTTACGTAACACAGCCGCGCTGTAATACGATCAGTCCCTTGTATGTGGACTGGCCTGCAGCGTGAGAACTGCAGTGTCGGCAATATATTCCAAGTGGCCAAATGAGCATTCCAATGTATATGCCTTCTGCATATACATTCTTACAAACATAAATATACACATACATATGGCATGCTACATGATCCCGTTCTGCCGCTGCTCTTAGCGACAGAATATTATGTACTTTTAGGCTAAAGAAATTTATGAAGAATAAATTGGATTCATTCCTACAGAAACCAAACAACTAAACAGAAGTGTTTTCGCTGTTCAAGTTCTATATCAATTCTCTTTCTACATGGCGACCGTGACAAGTGTCACGAACATGTTAAGAAAAAAAATATAACATCAGCAGCAGCAAACAACATAAGCAGCAACGGACCGGAATTGGAAAGCCTGGAATACGTACTGAGTGAGTAGAGGTGATGAGCAATGCCAAAAAAAAGGCGCAGTGGAGTAAACAAACGGCTCAAAAATAGGAAAGCCGAGTTAATAAAACTGCTATTTGCCCCCAACACAACAATTAGTTGGGAAACAGGCAATAAGATACAAGCTGAAATCGACAATATCGAGTCGATTCAGCAAGAACAAAAAAAAAGCTTAACCTCTACAACTGAAACATCTAATAAAAACATACAAATAATAAACTCATACGTATCCCAAGCGACTACACAGAAGAAGCACATAATAACAAAACCAGAACCAAGATGCCCAACAGACTGCCCTGGACCACTGGAGTCGGCGCACTGCAAATACACATGTTGCAAGGAGACCAGCACCGGCGCCCCAACCGCCTGTAAGAAGACCAGCACCGGCGCCCCAACCGCCTGTAAGAAGACCGGCACAAGCACCTCCGAACCCGCAACCTAAAAATATAATAATACAAAATACACCTAATTCTGTTTTTACACGGTAGATTTGTTCCTGAAAAAACCGTGTAAAAAAAACCGTGTAAAAAAAGACATTGATCAAATATGCAAAAAAACGAAAGAGAAACAAATATGTGCATATTCTCTTTATGCTTTTTCTTGTTTTCGTTTGGTTTCTAGCTGTTTGTGAGCTGTGTGTGCTTTTTATATATTTATGTTGTTATTTTGAACCGTGTTAAATGGAATAAAACTGTTAAAAATGTAATCGATACTATTGTTTGAATAAGCAACAATTATCTGGCAACACTGTATTGTATCGTGCTCATAATGTATATACCACTTTACTCACTCTCAAATAAACGTTTAACCGAACCACTACGTGTCTCTTGTATCAGCTCCGTTTTATATATCGCTTATATATAGAACGGTAAACTAAAACGGTACAATTATATCCAACATTGGTTATGGGCCCAGAGTTCGTTGTTTCGGCTTAATAACAGACTAAAAAGCGTCTGGGTTTGAGTGTCGGTTGTGCTAAATTGTCAACAGTTATTTTGTGCACACATTAACGCGGAACAATTAGCAACATGAATTTGTCAAATCAAATCGAAAAACTTGATGAGGGCAATTACAGTGTATGGCATATGGCCATGAAAAGTGTCCTGGTAATGACAGAATTATGGGATGTAGTCTGTGGAAAAGGCAGTGGAGGAGATGCCGCAGCTGTCGAGAAATGGAATAAATTGGATCAGAAAGCAATGGCGTACATAACCTTAAATGTTAAGGCATCGCAGTTTGTGCACATAAAGACGTGCGAAACATCAGAAGCCATATGGAAAAAAATTAAAGGAACTCCACATGCCAAAAGGCCCCATCCAAAAGGTGCAACTTTATCAAAAACTTATTCGACTAAATATGCAGCAGGGCGATGATGTGTCCGCCTATGTCAATTCTTTTGTAGAGACAATTGAAAATTGGCGGAACTGGACATAAAACTCCACGATGAGCTAAAAGTCATCATGTTATTGAGCAGTTTGCCCGAATCTTGGGAAAATTTTGTAGTCGCGATTGAAACGCGTGACGAGCTGCCAAAATTTGAAGCTCTTAAAAGTAAAAATGCTGGAAGAAGGCACCAGAAAACAGGAGAAAGCTGAGCGCGAAAATCATTCGGCCACACAAGCAGTATACACACATACACAGCGCAGATCGCGAGAAAACGAGAATGTCGAGAATAACGGAACCAAGAACGACGGGAACACAGGCGTAAAGCAACAATTCAAGGAAAATGTTTCAAATGCGAAAAACTGGTCATCGAGCAAGCGAGTGCAGATCTAAGAAAAAGGGTAACAAGACAAATGGACAAAGAGAACAGGCAAGCAGTTTAATGCACTGTTTTGTCGGAGAGCAGCAAAAGAGAGTTTGGTGCGTAGATAGTGGCGCAACATCGCACATGTGTTGCGATCGCAGCATGTTCCTAAACTATGTCGAGAAGGAAACATCGATAATGTTGGCTACAAATAAGTTCGTCTCATCACCCGGATCTGGCAATGTTAAAATTCAGGGTGAAAATATTTTAATAAACTTGCAAAATGTGTTATACGTCCCCGAATTACACATGAATTTTTCTCAGTGAGCACAGCAGCTAAATTCGAGAATTCTACTACATTTATTGGAAAAGTGGCACTGATTAAAAATAAAAAAGGAGAAACAATAATAAAAGCCAAGCAAGAAAACAATTTGTATGTGTACAAACAGTGCTCAGAAAAAGTGCAGTTTATATGTTGAACACAATTTCTCCTGCAAATGAATTGGCATAATAGGTTTGGCCACCTTAATTTCCAAGATTTAAAACAGTTGAACGATAAACAGCTTGTTCATGGCATGAACTTTGAAAATATGAAAATGGAAATCAATTGTGATACATGTAACAGAGCAAAAATATGTGCATTGCCGTTTCAACAGAAGTTAAATCGTACAACGGAGCAAGTACTTGAGCTAGTGCATACAGATGTATGTGGCCCAATGAATGTAAAATCGATCGGCGGCAATCGCTATTTTGTGACATTTATTGATGACTACTCGCGCAAGATATTTGTATACATTATGCACGCGAAAAGCCAAGTTTTCGAAAAATTCAAAATGTTCAAAAGTTTTGTGGAATGCCAAACGGGCAACAAAATAAAGGCTGTGCGCAGCGATAATGGCACAGAGTATGTAAATAAGGAATTTTCTGGTTTTGAACGAGTGCGGTATACAAAGGCAACTGACGGTTCCCTACACCCCTCAGCAAAACGGTGTAGCCGAGAGAGCCAATCGAACAATTGTAGAGATGGCAAAAAGTATGCTAATCCATGCAAAGCTGGAGGAGTTCTTGTGGGCAGAGGCTGTTACCACGGCAGCTTACTTGCGAAATAGATGTCCCACAAAAAGCCTTAAGTGGCGGTACACCATTCGAAGCCTGGAAAGGACGCAAGCCATCAGTAAAACACCTGCGAGTATTCGGATCTCGCGCATTTGCTTTGGATAAGACCAGAAGAAGCAAATTCCAGGCAAAAGGCAAAGAATACATTTTGTCGGCTACTCCTTTACAGCAAAGCTTACCGCCTGTACGATCGAGAGAACCGTACAATAATTGAAAGGCGTGATGTGAAATTTATAGAAGGTGAGATTGACACAAAAAGCATTGAGAATTGTGGTATTTCAGATCGAAATGACGATTTCATGACAAATATACTCCGCCTTGAGTCAATTAAAGTTCCTGATCAACACTCATATGCACCTTTAATTGCTGATCATGCAAATTCCAGCAGTGACTCCAGCGAAGTGGAGGAGGAGTTTTTGAGCGCAAGTGAACCTGACGACAATTCCGTGAGTGGTCAAGAGGTGCCACCACAAGAGAATGTAGTACAGCGTGGGCGTGGCAGACCAAAATCATCCGCAGCGGTCAACCTGGGCGACCGAAAAGCAGTACCAGGCAGTGCTCAATAGTTTCCTAAATCAGATGGATGACACTGAGACACCGCAGTCAGTTGCTGAAGCATTGCATCATTCTCAAAATTGGAAAGAATCAATGCAAACGGAATACGACGCTCTACAGGAAAATGACACGTGGTGATTGTGTGAACTCCCTCCAGGACAAAAAGCCATTGGCTCCAAATGGTTTTTTCGAATTAAGAGAAACAAGGATGGTCTCATCGAGAAGTTCAAATCTCGATTGGTTGCTCAAGGCTGTGGGCAACAATTTGGAGTAAATTATTGGGAAACGTTTTCACCTGTAATTCGGTACGAGACCATTCGCATGTTGTTCTCAATTGCTGCAGAAAAACAGCTGTATATGCATCAAGTAGATATATCAAATGCTTACCTGAACAGTAAACTCCATGAGACTGTGTACATGAGGCAGCCACAGAATTTTGTCGACAAGCATCATCCAGAAAAAGTTCTAAAGCTGCGTAAAGCACTTTATGGACTCAAGCAATCCGGGCGAGTATGGAACAAAACGCTCGACGAGGTATTGTCTACCATGGGCTTCAAGAGATGTAAGAACGAGGCATGCTTGTACGTCAAGAAAGATGAGCAAACATACAGCTATATTGCAGTCTACGTCGACGATTTAATTATCGCATGTCCAAACAAAAATGACATAGCCGTAATTAAGAAGAAGATCGCATCAAACTTCAAGATGCACGATGGCGGCCCCATAAACTTTTTCCTAGGAATGGAAATTGAGCGAGACGGTGAACAGGGTTCGATTTCGTTTTGCCAGAAATCGCATATTCAAGGACTATTGGACACGTATGGCATGAGCAAGTGCCGTCCAGTCAGCACACCGCTCGACCCGGGCTATCAAGTTGGCTGCATTGATGATAATTGTGTCAAGGTAAATGTAACACAATATCAGTCATTAATTGGTTCCCTTATGTATTTAGCAGTCTTGAGCCGACCGGACATTTTGCACGCAGTAAGCAAACTGTCGCAACGAAATACTGATCCCCATGCAGAACACGAGACGGCTGCAAAACACATTCTAAGGTATCTGGCTGGTACGAAGAATTTGGGCATCTCATACCGCAAGTGTGGTGAACCAGTAAGAGGTTTCGCTGATGCTGACTGGGCCAATGACAGGCTCGATAGAAGATCTTATAGTGGATACGCATTCTTCCTAGCAGGCAGTGCTTTTCTTGGACTTCAACTAAGCAAAGTGTTGTCGCGTTGAGCAGCACTGAAGCTGAATACATAGCACTATCTATGGCTGCTAAAGAGGCTATTTATTTACGAAGACTTCTCGACGAGATTGGTTGGTCAACTGTTACAGAGCCTTTAACCATCTATGGCGACAACATCAGTTCGCAACATATTGCTCAAAATCCGGTACATCACAAACGCACGAAGCACATTGATATTAAGTATCATTTTGTTCGCGAAAAGTAGAATGTAATGAAATTATACTAGAATACGTATCGACAAACGGCAATGTTGCAGATCTACTAACAAAATGTTTAAGCAAGAAAAACACGACGACTTTGTTAAATTACTTGGAATGACAAAGCTAAACATGCGGTAGTTAGTTTAAAATGATAATATGTAGCTTAAGAAGAAGTGTTAAAAATGTAATCGATACTATTGTTTGAATAAGCAACAATTATCTGGCAACACTGTATTGTATCGTGCTCATAATGTATATACCACTTTACTCACTCTCAAATAAACGTTTAACCGAACCACTACGTGTCTCTTGTATCAGCTCCGTTTTATATATCGCTTATATATAGAACGGTAAACTAAAACGGTACAATTATATCCAACAAAAACCGTGTAAAAAAAATTCAAATGTTTCATTTTCAAACCGTGTTATTTCAAAACCGTGTAAAAAAGACCGTGTAAAAACAGAATTAGGTGTAATAATAATAATAATATTATAATACAATGAAATGTAAAAGAACCCTTTGTAATACTGAGCGATAATTGCGTTGCTCGTAATAGAGTATGGCCTGTGAAGCCATACGAAACATTAGACAGGAGATCACTGCGTTGATCGAATAGGAATAAACTGATATAAAATGAAAAGAAAACTTTTTAAGTAATTACTAATACAAACAAATTGAAAAAAATATTTCCTTCTCTTAAAAAAAAAAAAATAATAATAAAAATAAATACATTTAATACAATATATATATATGTAGGAAACGAAGGAAAGAGAGAGACACGAAGCGGTCGTGTTTTCGTCGTGTCGTCGGGATAGAGCAGCAATCGGCTCTGAGAGAGCCGATAGCAAAAGAGAGAGATCACTCAGTTCTCCGTTCAGCCACGCATCAGACGTACACGCATATAATTACTCACAAACATACTTAATGTAAAACTTGGAGCTGTTATAATTTTAAGTCCAACATACTTATCAAATAAATGTTACTCGTTGCCATCAAGCAACTTAAACTACTACAAATTGGGGGCTCGTCCGAAAATAAGCCCAAGACAACAACATTTGCAAGTGAGATTTGTGCGTGTATTTGGAAAATTTTGGGCGAACACGAGACTGTAGACACAAGAATCGGTCGCGGTGCGAAATTGAATTGCAGTCTGGCCTATAAGTGCGAGAGAGACAGAACAACACTTGTCGAAGAAGGCGCATTAGTGCGAGCAGACATTCAAGAGAGCTGGAGCGACAAAACGACGGCAGACGGCAGCAAACACAGCAAGAATCATAACCTTCGTTGTTGTTGTTGTGCATTGCTTCTGAGAGAGGCTAGAGCTACAAGGAGACAAGCGGCACAGAGACGACAATCTGAGTGCGTTCGTTCCAAAGAGAGCAGAAGCGACAAAACGACGGCAGACGGCAGCAAACACAGCAAGAATCATAACCTTCGTTGTTGTTGTTGTGCATTGCGTCTGAGAGGCTAGAGCTACAAGGAGACAAGCGGCACAGAGACGACAATCTGAGTGCGTTCGTTCCAAAGGAAGCAGAAGCGACAAAACGACGGCAGCAAACAGCAAGAATCAAAGAACATTGGTTGTTGTTGTTGTGCACTGCGTCGGACGGAGGCTACAACTACAGGAAGAGACAAGCGGCAAAGAGACGACCATTTTGTAACAGCAGAAGCAGCGACGATTCGGGAAGCGACAACGAGCTAACGGCGAACAGCGAGAGCAAGGCAAGGCAACAAAGAGAGGACGGCAACAGCGACATCGACAGGCAAGCGAGATCTGGATGTGGTGGTGTGTGTGCGTCAAATTTGGAGTCTGGAAAGTTCTGCGCAGAAGTGAGAGTTCGGTGAAAGGGTCGATGGCAGAGAATTTTAGGAAATGTTTTAAGTGTGGAGACAAATCGCATTTGAGGAAAGATTGTCCCAAAAATGATTTTTGTTGTTTCAAATGTGGCCAACCAGGGCACCGTGCTGCAAGCTGTAATGTCAAGGTCGAAACCGGACAAGAAAAGAGATCGAATACGAACATTATTCGAGATAAGGAAGTCGTTGATAAGCCGTCAGGTATTTTCACTCCATCAGGTTTGGAATTAAAGGATATTAAGTACGCGAATTTGGTATTCCAAGGTTTGATTGATACTGGAGCAGATTTGTGTTTAATTCGCAGGAGGGTATTTTTGAAATTTGGAAATCTTGAACTGATCGGCCAGGAGAAATGTTTAACAGGTATTGGAGATAGTCAAGTTGTAACTTTTTGGTAGCTTTTCGATACCAGTGAAAATTGATGAGATTGAAATGGAGGTAGAATTTCATGTCATTCCAGACGAGGATATTGGTTTTGAAGCCATTTTAGGAAGGACTATTCTGGATCATGTTGACATGCAAGTCTCTAAGACAGGAACAAGATTTGTTCGTAGAGTTTGTGGCGAGGATAAAGATAAAAAAGTTGATCAGGTAGCATCGTCCTCATGCGTGGAATTGTTTAATGAATTTGAAGGCATTTGCATGTCAAGTATTGACGAAGCTGAGAAGGAGTTTTCAATTGATGTTGGGCATCTCAGTGAAGCACATGCTAGAGAGGTTAGGAGTATGGTAGAAGAGTACCAACCTCAGAGAAATGTAGATGCGCCGATCAAAATGAAAATTGTATTAGTGGATGAGATACCAGTTTTCCAGCATCCGAGACGATTACCGTTGTGTGAACAGGAAATCGTGGACAAGCAAGTGGAAGAGTGGCTGGCTCAGAAGATTATAAAGCCAAGTACATCGGAGTATGCATCACCAGTAGTGTTGGTACCCAAAAAAGAACGGTAGCAAGAGACTATGCTGTGATTACCGAAAGCTGAATGAGAAAATAGTTCGCGATAACTTTCCAATGTCACATATGGATACAGTGTTAGAGAAACTGCAGGGTGCAAAGTATTTCACCACTTTGGATTTAACGAATGGTTTTTTCCATGTGCCTGTAGAAGTTGAGTCTCAAAAATATACGTCTTTTGTGACTCAGAATGGTCAGTTCGAATTATTATATGTACCATTCAGAATTTCAAATTCTCCAGCGGTGTTTACCAGATTTATAATGGCTGTGTTGAGAGATTTGGTAAAGAATAATGAAGCAGCAGTCTATATGGATGACGTTATTATTTGTAGTCAAGATATAGAAGAGGGTTTGTCAAAGTTGAGAAAAGTACTGAAGATAGCGAAAATGAATGGGCTACGTATAAATTGGAGAAAGTGTCAGCTGTTACGTCAAAGGTTAATTTTCTAGGGTATATAATAGAAAAGAATACGATAAGACCAAGTGATGAGAAGACGAGGGCAGTCGAAAAGTTCCCAGTGCCAGTTGATAAAAAAGCAGTGCAGCGTTTCATAGGATTGACTTCTTATTTCCGAAAGTTTATTGAGGGTTATGCTCTTATTGCAAAACCATTGACAGATCTGCTGCGGAAGGATGTTAAATTTGAATTTAAGGAGATACATCAGGTTGCGTTTGAACAACTAAAGGTAGCATTGATTAGTAGACCTGTTTTAGAAATGTACAACCCGAAGTTGGAGACAGAAATCCATACTGATGCATCAAAATGGGGATATGGAGCCGTGTTATTGCAAAAGAGTTTGGAAGACAGCCAATTCCATCCAGTTCAATATATGAGCCGTAGGACTAAGCCATGTGAAGAGAAATATCCTGCTTATGACCTTGAGGTTCTGGCAATTATCGAAGCTTTAGGGAAATGGCGTGTATACGTTTTGGGTATAAAGTTCAAAATTGTCACAGATTGTAATGCATTTACAATGACGATCAAAAAGAAAGACGTTCCTTTGAGAGTAGCACGTTGGGCCATGTACCTACAAGATTTTAATTATGTTATAGAACATCGCTCAGGAACGAAGATGAGGCACGTTGACGCGTTGAGTCGTGTATCTTGTTTTATGGTGACCGAAAGTATAGCTCATCGTTTGAAAGAAGCTCAGCTAACCGACGATTGGGTTAAGGCTGTTAAAAGTATTGTGGAGGACAAGGAATATGAGGATTATTATATTCAGAATCAGATTTTGTTTAAGGATCCGGATAAGGAGCTTATCGTAGTACCAGCTCAGTTGGAAAATGAGATTATATCAATAGCACATAAGCAAGGACATTTTTCAGTTAAAAAAAAGACACAAGATATCATTGAAAAGTCGTATTATATTCCGAAGTTAAAAGACAAAGTATGGCGCGTAGTAAATAGTTGTGTCGAGTGTATCATTGTCAATGAAAAGACAGGAAAGCGTGAGGGTTATTTGCAACCAATAGACAAGGGTGATAGGCCGTTACAAACGTATCACATTGATCACGTTGGGCCAATGGAAATGACCAAAAACAGTACAATTATATACTGGTTGTCGTTGATGGATTTTCTAAGTTTGTTTGGTTATATTCTACTCGTAGTACAGGCGTTGAAGAGGTCGTAAAGTGTTTGGAAATTCAGGGGACTAATTTTGGCAATCCGAACAGAATAGTGACGGATAGAGGTGCAGCGTTTATGTCCAATTTGTTTCGTGAATATTGTGAGAGGCAGAAAATTCAGCATTTAATGATTGCCACAGGCGTTCCACGTGGAATGGTCAAGTCGAAAGGATGCACAAGATAGTGGTGCCTATGTTGTCGAAATTGTGTCAGGGTAATTCCGGTAGTTGGTATAAGCATCTAGGAAAAGTACAACAAATGATCAACAGTGTTGAGCCGCGAAGTACCAAGGTTACACCTTTCAAGATATTGACTGGACTAGACATGCGTATAGGAATGGATCCAAAATAAAAGAAATATTGGAAGAATCACTTATCGAAGAGTTGAACAAAGAGCGCGAAAAATTAGAAAGGAAGTAGTTGAAAACATCACACGGTTACAGCAGGAAAACAAGAAGAGTTTTGACTTAAAAAGGAAACTAGATAGACAGTATGAGGTTAATGAGCTAGTAGCTATCAAGCGTACTCAGTATGGTACTGGATTAAAGCTAAAAGGAAAGTATCTAGGGCCGTATAAAGTGGTTAAGGTAAAGAATCATGGGAGGTACGAAGTCGAGAAGATTGGGGATACTGAGGGTCCCTACAAGACCTCTACAGTTTCAGAATATATGAAACCTTGGCTAGACCCATCCGAGGCGAATGGTCCGTCAGGACAGCCGAATGTAGGAAACGAAGGAAAGAGAGAGACACGAAGCGGTCGTGTTTTCGTCGTGTCGTCGGGATAGAGCAGCAATCGGCTCTGAGAGAGCCGATAGCAAAAGAGAGAGATCACTCAGTTCTCCGTTCAGCCACGCATCAGACGTACACGCATATAATTACTCACAAACATACTTAATGTAAAACTTGGAGCTGTTATAATTTTAAGTCCAACATACTTATCAAATAAATGTTACTCGTTGCCATCAAGCAACTTAAACTACTACATATATATTCTTTTAAAAAAAAAAAAAAAAAAAGAATTAAATGCGTTCAAATTCTATCTCAAAAGAGGATAATATATCAGTAGTAGGAAAGATGTTGGACCACGAGTCTAAAGTAGCGGACTCAACCGCAAACGTAATTAACAATGTCGAAACTGCATCAGTCGACTTAAAGGTAATAACAGTTATGCTTATAATAATTGTTGTTTTGTTGCTAGCAAATGCACTAACTAAGCTATATAAGTTGCACAATAAGTGCATAAAGAAAAAATATGCAAGTAGAGCAGTTAATTTAGATATGGTTTAAAATTATGGACAAAATAAATGAAATCTATAATAACGAACCAAATTTTAGAGTAAATGCATTGCGAATATTGCAAAAACATCGCGAATTCATCAAAATAGTTGAATTCGAGAATGAATATATAGAAACCTTCCAAAGAATCGCAAGCCCTTTAATCAATTGTTCAAAAACTGAAAAGGCCATGGTATTGAGTACATTACCTTACGTAATGATCAAAATAATCAGTGAAACACATGCAATTCTAGGTACCACAACCATATTGATGCTGCGCTTACACCGCTAAAAACTCCAGTATCCATCGAACAATGGAATGGAAAGCATTAGCAAGAAAAATAAATGATTATAAAGACAAATTCGAGAAATCATACAAATGTATCAATTCTGACAAAACAATAAGATCAGATACGTTGATACATCACGCGCAAATACTAACAGCTCAATACAATAACATAGTAATAACAATAAACCAAGTCAATGCTAAATTGTCAGATTATTATAACATCTTTAAAAACTAGATTACATAACATTGGTATTAGACGGAGTATTGTAATAACAATCCCAGAAAATCAAAATCTGCTAGCTGAATTCGACGAGAACCAGTTACAAGATTTAGATGAATCTAAACCAATAATCAATTCAGATAGTGATAGTGATATTGAAAAACTCGAGGAAAATACAGAAATTACGATGACTAACCAAGTAACCTTAGATAGGGAATATGTGAATATTGATGGTAAAAAACTATCACTAAACAGATTCCTAACTGCTTTGCGCATTGTGGAAAGAACCAAAGGCAACCAAGAAGATATAGCAGTTGAGGTTATTAAATCAAAAATAACCGGCACAATTTTGTACAAAGTACAAGACGAAACTACTATATCCGAAATCATTACCAAGCTGAAAAGTAACGTAAAAGGAGAATCTTCTGACGTACTCAAAGCTAAATTGGCAAATACTAAACAAAAGGGCAAAACAGCATCACAATATACAACGGAAATCGACAATTTGCGAAAGCAATTGGAAGCATCATATATTGATGATGGCTTAGACCCAGAAAATGCAGAAAAATTCTCCACAAAGGAATCAATAACTGCAATGACACGAAATTGCGAGCATGAAAAGTTGAAAATGATATTGGAAGCAGGTAACTTCGTTACTTTCAATGATGTAATGGGTAAATACATCCATTGCAGCACGGAAATGACTGGAAGTTCTAGTGCAATATTATTTCAACGAGGCCGCAACAATAGAGGAGGTAGTTACCCACCGCAAAGAGGTAGAGGCAATGGCCGCGGTAACTACAATTCCTATAACAATAACAAAAGTTACAACAATAACAGAAACAACTATAGAGGTGGACGAAGTTATAACAGAGGTAGGAATAATTACAACCGAGGCAATAACCAAAATAGAAACAATTATAACAACAACAATAATGTTCGAATTGCCCAAAATAGTTCGGGAAACTCCCAGACACCTCCAGATACTCAAGAGTAAATGTAGCTACAAATAAAAAGATAACATTTTTGATCGATACAGGTGCAGATATTTCAATCATAAAAGAAAATTCTGATGTCTTTCACGACATCCAAATCAATAGAATTATAGACATTCGAGGCATAGGTGAAGGAGTAATAAACTCCAAAGGACTAGCCTCAATTGAACTCCAAACAGACAAATACATTATTCCATACAAATTTCATCTACTTCATCCAGATTTCGCAATCCCTTGCGATGGAATAATAGGATTAGATTTCATAAAAACATTTAATTGCCAATTAGATTACAATAGTTCCGAGGATTGGTTTATAATTAGACCGCAAAACCTAAAGTATCCTATCTATGTTCCAATAACATTTAGTTCTGGCACTAATTCAGCACTTCTACCAGCAAGATCCCAAGTAATACGCAAAATAGAGTTGTCTTCAGCAGAAGAAAACATTTTAATTCCCAATCAGGAAATCAAACCGGGTGTTTATGTTGCGAACACGATTGCAACAGCCCAGAATGCCTTCGTCCGATTCTTAAATACAACAGATACATGCCAAATAGTAAGCATTAATAATTTAAAATTTGAATCACTTTCGAACTACGATGTAGTTCAAAATCTCAAAGACAATAGAAAAGAGTCTGTAATTAATACATTAAAGAAAAATTTTCCAACTTTGTTTAAAAAACAACTTGAAGAAATATGCACCCAGTATAGCGATGTGTTCGGACTTGAAAGCGAACCAATCACAACGAACAATTTCTATAAGCAAAAACTGAGACTTAAGGATGATGAACCAGTATATGTACAAAATTATCGATGTCCGCAAAGCCAAATAGAAGAAATCCAGCATCAAGTTGGAAAGTTAATTGAACAAAATATTGTTGAACCGTCTGTTTCACCCACTTTTATTAGTCCCAAAGAAAGCCCCTCCGGGGTCAACAGAGAAAAAATGGCGATTAGTAATTGACTATCGCCAAATAAATAAAAAATTGCTGTCCGATAAATTTCCACTCCCCAGAATTGACGATATTCTTGATCAATTGGGTCGAGCTAAATATATTTCAAGCCTTGATCTAATGTCAGGCTTCCACCAAATTGAACTTGAGGAAAACTCAAGAAATATAACGTCTTTTTCAACAAGCAATGGTTCATATCGCTTCACGCGATTACCATTTGGTTTAAAAAAGAGCCTAATTCATTTCAGAGAATGATGACAATAGCATTCTCAGGCCTTGAGCCTACACAAGCTTTCCTTTACATGGATGATTTAATCGTTATTGGTTGTTCTGAACAACATATGATTAAAAATTTAACAGATGTTTTCAAACTGTAGAAAACACAATCTGAAATTACATCCAGAAAAATGTTCATTTTTTTTGCACGAGGTGACGTTTTTAGGTCACAGATGCACAGATAAAGGAATCTTACCAGATGACAAAAAATTTGACGTCATCCATAATTATCCTGTCCCTACGGACGCAGACAGCGCTAGAAGATTCGTTGCATTTTGCAATTATTATAGACGTTTTATAAAAAACTTCGCCGAATATTCACGGCACATAACAAGATTATGTAAAAAGAATGTCCCATTTGAATGGACAAAAAGCATTCCAGTACCTAAAAAATAAACTTGTTCAGCCAAATTTATTACAGTACCCAGATTTTAGCAAAGAATTTTGCATAATCACAGATGCAAGCAAGCAAGCATGTGGAGCAGTTTTAACTCAAAACTATAATGGACTCCAACTCCCAGTTGCATATGCATCAAGAGCATTCACTAAAGGTGAAAGCAATAAGAGTACTACAGAACAAGAACTAGCAGCAATACATTGGGCAATAACACATTTTCGACCATATATATATGGCAAACATTTTACAGTTAAAACAGATCACAGACCTTTAACATATTTATTTTCTATGGTAAACCCAAGTTCAAAATTAACACGCATGCGACTCGAGTTGGAAGAATATGATTTTACAGTAGAGTATCTGAGAGGGAAAGACAATTTTGTGGCAGATGCCTTGTCAAGGATAACAATATCCGACCTAATTGACATGAATAGAAAAGTCCTGAAAGTCACTACCAGGCAACAAAGTAGACAAAACAATTCCTGCGCAGGAAATAAAAAGAACTATTGCCAAAGCAAAGTCTTGAAAAAGCTTCTAAGCCCAACGTATACGAAGTCATCACAAATGACGAGGTACGAAAAGTAGTGACCTTGCGAATAACAGATTCCACATGTTTATTGAAACATGGAAAAACAGTTGTAAGAAGAATTGTGGCACCGAGCGAAAAGATCTTTGAATCAATTTCAATAGATACTTTCAAACAATTGGGCAATGAAAATTTAAAATCATTAAGAGTAGCGCTACTCAAGCCGGTGACCCAAATAAATAATGAAAAAGAAAAAGAAGCAATATTGTCTACATTCCATGACGATCCAATTCAAGGAGGTCATACAGGCATAAATAAAACGCTAGCAAAAATAAAGAGACAATATTATTGGAAAAACATTACTAAACATGTAAAAGAGTACATAAATAAATGTCCAAAATGCCTGACGTCAAAAACGACGAAACACACCAGATCACCTATGATACTAACCGAAACACCACAATATGCTTTTGACAGAGTGATAGTAGACACAATTGGTCCACTACCACGTTCAGAAAATGGAAATGAATACGCAATCACTTTAATATGTGATTTGACAAAGTATTTAGTAGCAATTCCAGTTGCAAACAAAAGTGCAACAACTGTCGCAAAAGCCATATTCGAATCTTTTATTCTGAAGTACGGTCCAATGAAGACGTTCATTACGGACATGGGAACAGAATACAAAAATTCCATTATAACTGACTTGTGCAAATATTTAAAAATAGACAACATAACGTCTACAGCACACCACCACCAGACATTAGGTACCGTTGAAAGAAGTCATAGGACATTCAATGAGTACATTCGTTCATATATATCAGTAGATAAAACTGACTGGGACGTAGGTTACAATATTTCGTGTATTGTTTTAACACAACACCATCAGTAACTCATAATTATTATCCATATGAACTAGTATTTGGAAGGCAAAATAACTTACCAATACAATTTAACAGCGTAGATATCATAGAGCCTATATATAATATAGAAGATTATTCTAAAGAAGTTAAGTTTAGACTAGAAAACGCGTATAAAAGAGCGCGAATACTTTTAGAAAAACATAAAATCAATCAAAAGAAATAAATGATAAGAAAGTATCAGATTTTAAAATAGAAATAGGAGACCAAGTTTACTTAAAAAATGAAACAGGTCATAAATTAGAACCCTCTTATATAGGACCTTTTGAGGTCGTTGGTATAGAAAACAATAATAATATAATTATAAAGAATAAGAAAGATAAGGAACAAAAAGTTCATAAGGATAGGCTAAAAAAGATTAATAAATAATAATAAAAAACAGAATATATATATATATATTTCAAAATACCAAAAATTTTTAAATACAACATAGTATATAAAGATATACAAAAAATATTACCAAAAAAAAAAAAATGATTTTTTTAAAATAACTACATAATTATATTACGTTATTTCTCTAAAAAGGGAGGTGTAGTATGTTGTATGCCAAATAAGCATATGCCCACAGCATTGTAGTGTATACAATATGTCAAGTGGTCATATGCCCAAAGTTAATGTAGAGTATCACGCTCATAAACATAAAGACACTTTGTCGCAATGTTTACGTAACACAGCCGCGCTGTAATACGATCAGTCCCTTGTATGTGGACTGGCCTGCAGCGTGAGAACTGCAGTGTCGGCAATATATTCCAAGTGGCCAAATGAGCATTCCAATGTATATGCCTTCTGCATATACATTCTTACAAACATAAATATACACATACATATGGCATGCTACATGATCCCGTTCTGCCGCTGCTCTTAGCGACAGAATATTATGTACTTTTAGGCTAAAGAAATTTATGAAGAATAAATTGGATTCATTCCTACAGAAACCAAATAACTAAACAGAAGTGTTTGCGCTGTTCAAGTTCTATATCAATTCTCTTTCTACAGTTCGCCACCGGAGATAAGTTTTCCGACAGCGAAGAAACGTTGTTCGTCTGTGGAAATAACTTTTCCGCCAGCGGAGATAAGTTGTCCGCCAGCGGAGAAACGTTGTTCGTCAGCGAAGATAACTTTTCCGCCAGCGGATACAAATTTCCCGCCAGCGGAGAAACGTTTTTCGGCAGCGGAAATAAGTTGTCCGCCAGAGGAGATAAGTTGTCCGCCAGCTGAGATAAGTTGTTCACCAGTGGAAATAAGTTTTCCGCCAGCGGAGAAACGTTGGTCGTCTGTAGAGATAAGTTGTCCGCCAGCGGATATAAATTTCCCGCCAGCGGAGACAAGATGGCCGCCAGCGGAGACAAGATGTCCGCCACCGGAGATAAGTTTTCCGCCAACGGAGATAAATTGTCCTCCAGCGCAGATAAGTTTTCCGCCAGCGGAGAGAGATGTTCGCCAGCGGAGATAAGTTGTCCGGCAGCTGAGATAAGTTGTTCACCAGTGGAGATAAGTTTTCTGCCAGCGCAGAAACGTTGGTCGTCTGTAGAGATAAGTTGTCCGCCAGCAGATATAAATTTTCCGCCAGCGGAGATAAGTTTTCCGCCAGCGAAGAAACGTTGTTCGTCTGTGGAGATAACTTTTCCGCCAGCGGAGATAAGTTGTCCGCCGGCGGAGAAAGATGATCCCCAACGGAGATAAGTTTTCCGCCAGCATAGATAAGTTGCTGATAAGTTGTCCATAAGTTGCGGATATAAATTTCCAGGCAGCGGAGATAAATTGTCCGCCAGCGGAGATAAGTTGTCCGCCAGCGGAGAAACGTTGTTCGTCAGCGAAGATAACTTTTCCGCCAGCGGAAAAATTTCCGCCAGCGGAGAAACGTTTTTCGGCAGCGGAAATAAGTTGTCCGCCAGAGGAGATAAGTTGTCCGCCAGCTGAGATAAGTTGTTCACCAGTGGAGATAAGTTTTCCGCCAGCGGAGAAACGTTGGTCGTCTGTAGAGATAAGTTGTCCGCCAGCGGATATAAATTTCCCACCAGCGGAGACAAGATGGCCGCCAGCGGAGACAAGATGTCCGCCACCGGAGATAAGTTTTCCGCCAACGGAGATAAATTGTCCTCCAGCGCAGATAAGTTTTCCGCCAGCGGAGAGAGATGTTCGCCAGCGGAAATAAGTTTTCCGTCAGCATAGATAAGTTGTCCGCCAGCGGAGATAAGTTGTCCGCCAGCTGAGATAAGTTGTTCACCAGTGGAGATAAGTTTTCTGAGAGCGCAGAAACGTTGGTCGTCTGTAGAGATAAGTTGTCCGCCAGCAGATATAAATTTCCCGCCAGCGGAGATAAAATGTCTGCCGGCGGAGAAAAGATGTCCGCCACCGGAGATAAGTCCAACGGATATAAATTGTCCTTTTTCCATAACGGATATAAATTGTCCGCCAGAGATAAGTTGTTCACCAGTGGAGATAAGTTTTCGCCAGCGCAGAAAAGTTGGTCGTCTGTAGAGATAAGTTTTCCGCCAGCAGATATAAATTTCCGCCAGCGGAGATAAAATGTCTGCCGGCGGAGAAAAAGATGTCCGCCACCGGAGATAAATTGTCCTCCAACGGATAAAGTCCGCCAGCGGAGATAAGTTTTCCGCCAGCTGAGATAAATTGTTCTCCAGTGGAGATAAGTTTTCGCCAGCGCAGAAACGTTGGTCGTCCAGCTGGAGATAAGTTGTCCGCCAGATATAAATTTTCCGCCAGCGGAGATAATTGTCTGCCGGCGGAGAAAGTCCTCCACCGAGATAAGTTTTCCGCCAACGGAGATAAATTTTCCTCCAGCGCAGATAAAATTTCCGCCAGCGGAGACAAAATGTTCGCCAGCGGAAATAAGTTTTCCGTCAGCATAGATAAGTTGTCCGCCAGCGGAGATAAGTTGTCCGCCAGCGGAGATAAGTTGTCCGCCAGCTGAGATAAGTTGTTCACCAGTGGAGATAAGTTTTCCGTCAGCGGAGAAACGTTGTTCGCCAGCGAAGATAACTTTTCCGCCAGCGGATACAAATTTCCCGCCAGCGGAGATAAGTTTCCCGCCAGCGGAAATAAGTTTTCCGTCAGCGGAGAAACGTTGTTCGTCTGTGGAGATTACTTTTCCGCCATCGGAGATAAGTTGTCCGCCGGCGGAGAAAGATGATCCCCAACGGAGATAAGTTTTCCGCCAGCATAGATAAGTTGCTTCGTCATTAGTTGCGGATATAAATTTTCCGACAGAGGAGATAAATTGTCCGCCAGCGGAGATGATGCCAGCGGAGAAAGATGTTCGCCAGCGGAGATAAGTTTTCTGCCAGCGCAGAAACGTTGGTCGTCTGTAGAGATAAGTTGTCCGCCAGCAGATATAAATTTTCCGCCAGCGGAGATAAAATGTCTGCCGGCGGAGAAAAGATGTCCGCCACCGGAGATAAGTTTTCCGCCAACGGAGATAAATTGTCCTCCAGAGTTGTCCGCCAGCGGAGAGAGATGTTCCTCCAGCGGAAATAAAATGTCTGTCAGCATAGATAAGTTGTCCGCCAGCGGAGATAAGTTGTCCGCCAGCTGAGATAAGTTGTTCACCAGTGGAGATAAGTTTTCCGCCAGCGGAGAAACGTTGTTCGTCAGCGAAGATAACTTTTCCGCCAGCGGGATAAAATTCCGCCAGCGGAGATAAGTTTCCTGCCAGCGGAAAAGTTGTTCACCAGTGGAGATAAGTTTTTCGCCAGCGGAGATTAATTTTCGTCAGCGAAGATAAGTTTTCCGCCAGCGGATAAAGATGATCCCCAACTGAGATAAGTTTTCCGGCAGCATAGATAAGTAAGTTTCCGACAGGGGATATAAAAACGTCCGACAGAGGAGATAAATTGTCCGCCAGCGGAGAAAATGCTGTCCGCCAGCGGAGAAAGATGATCGCCAACGGAGATAAGTTTTTCCGGCAGCGCAGATAAGTTTCCGCCAGCGGAGAGAAGTTGTCCAGCGGAAATAAGTTTCCGGCATATAAATTTTCCGACAGCGGAGATAAAATTTCTGCCAGCGGAGAACGTTGTTCGTCTGCCAGCGGAAAAGCGGATAAGTTGTCCCGCCAGCGGAGATAAGATTTCCGCCAGGATAGATAAGTCCTTCAGCGTCCATAAGTTTTCCAGGCAGCGGAGATATGTTGTCCGCCAGCGGATATAAGTTTTCCACCAGCGGAAATAAATTGTCTGCCAGCGGAGATAAATTTTCGCCAGCGGAGATGAATTGTCTGCCTGCGGAGATAAGATTTCCGCCAGTGGATACAAGTTTTCCGCCTGCGGAGATAAGTTTTCCGCCAGCATAGATAAGTTGCTGCCAGCGGAACAAAAGTTGTCCGCCAGCGGAGATATGATGTTGCGGATATAAGTTTCCGCCAGAATAGATAAATTGTCTGGCAGCGGAGATAAAATGTCCGCCAGCAGAGATAAGTTGTCCGCCAGCGGAGATAAATTGTCCGGCAGCGGAGATAAGATGTCCGCCAGCGGAAATAAGATGTCCGCCAGATAAAACGGAGATGAAGTTTTCCGCCAGCGGAGATAAGTTTTCCGCCAGTGGAGATAAGTTTTCCGCCAGCGGAGATAAGTTTTCCGCCAGCGGAGATAAGTTGTCCGCCAGCGGAGATAAATTTTCCGCCAGCGGAGATAAATTGTCCGCCAGCGGAGACAAGATGTCCGCCGCCAGCGATAATTTTCCGCCAGCGGAGATAAGATGTCCGCCAGCCGAGATAAGATGATACGCCAGCGGAGATAAATTTCCGCCAGCGGAGATAAAGATGTCCGCCAGCGGAAATGATGGCCGCCAGCGGAGATACGTTTTCCGCCAGCGGAGATTAAATTGTCCGCCAGCGGAGATTTTCCGCCAGCGGAGATAAGTTGTTCGCCAGCGATAAGATGTCCGCCAGCCGAGATAAGTTTTCCGCCAGCGGAGAAAAGTTGTTCGCCAGCGGAGATAAATTTCCCGCCAGCGGAGATAAATTTCCCGCCAGCGGAGATAAGATGTCCGCCTGCAGAGATAAGTTTCCCGCCAGCCGAGATAGTTTTCCGCAGCGGAGATAAGTTGGTCCGCCAGCGGATATAAGTTTTTCGTCAGCGGAAATAAATTTCAGTTTTTCCGCCAGCGGAGATAAATTGTCCGCCAGCGGAGAAAGACGATCGTCAACCGAGATAAGTTTCCGCCAGCTGAGATAAGTTGTTCGCCAGCGGAGATAAGATGATCCCCAACGGAGATAAATTGTTCGTCAGCGGAGATAAGTTTCGATCCCGCCAGTTGGATATATTTCCCGCCAGCGGAGATAAATTGTCTGCCAGCGCAGACAAGATGTCCGCCAGCCGGAGATAAGATTTCCGCCAGCGGAGATAAGTTGTCCGTCAGCGCAGATAAGTTGTTCGTCGGCGGAGATAAATTTCGCCAGCGGAAATAAGTTGTCCGTCAGCGGAGATAAATTTTCCGACAGCGGAGATAAATTGTTCGCGAAGTGGAGATAAGATTTTCCGCCAGCTGAGATAAATTGTCCGACAGCGGAGATAAGATTTCCCCAACGGATATAAGTTTTCCGGCAGCATAGATAAGTTTCTGATAAGTTGTCCATAAGTTGGGGATATAAATTTCCCGACAGCGGAAATAAATTTTCTGCCAGCGGATACAAGATGTATGCCAGCGAGAAAAATTGCCCGCCAGCGGAGACAAATTGTCCTTCAGTGCAGATAAGTTTTCCGCCAGCGGAGATAAGTGTTCGCCAGCGGAGATAAGCTTTCCGTCAGCGGAGAAACGTCGTTCGACAGCGGAGATAAGTTTTCCGCCAGCGAAGAAACGTTGTTCGTCAGTGGAGATATGTTTTCCGCCAGCGGATACAAATATCCGTCGGCGGAGATAAACTTCCGCCAGCGGCGATAAGTTGCTTTGATAAAGCAAGTTGCGGAGATAAATTTCCAGGCAGAATATATAAATTGTCCCGCCGGATATAAATTTCCACCAGCGAATAAGATTTCTGCCAGCGGATATAAATTTCCGCTCACGGATATAAATTGTCTGTTAGCGGGATAAATGTTCGCCAGTGGAGATGAGTTTTCCGCCAGCGGATATAAATAGTTCGCCAGCGGAGATAAATTTTCCGCCAGCGGAGACAAAATGTTCGCCAGTGGAGATAAGTTGTCCGACAGCGGATATAAATTTTCCGCCAGCGGAGATATGTTATCCGCCAGCTGAGATAAGTTGTTCGTCGGCGGAGATAAATTGTCCGCCAGCGGATATAATTTTTGCCAGCGGGAAATAAGTTTTCTGCCAGCTGATAAATTTCCCGTCGGCGGAAATAAATTGCCTGCAAGCGGGAGATTAAGATGTCCATAAGCGGAGATAAGTTGTTCGCCAGCGGATATAAGTTTTCTGTTAGCGGATATAAATTGCCAGCGGAGACAAGATGTCCGCCAGCGGATATAAATTTCCCGCCAGCGGAGATAAAATTGTTCGTCGGCGGATATAAAATGCCCGCCAGTGGAGATGAGTTTTCCGCCAGCGGAGATAAGTTGTCCGCCAGCGGAGATAAGTTGTCCGCCAGCGGAGATAAGTTGTTCGTCGGGAGAAACGTTGTCCGCCAGCGGAGATAATTTTCCCGCCAGCGGAAATAAGTTGTCCGCCAGCTGAGATAAGTTGTTCGTCGGCGGAAATAAATTGCCCGCCAGCGGAGATTAATTGTCTGCCAGCGGAGACAAGATGTCCGCCAGCGGAGATAAGTTTTCCGCCAGCTGAGATAAGTTGTTTGCCAGCGGAGAAACGTTGTTCGTCAGCGGAGATAAGTTGTCCGCCAGCTGAGATAAGTTGTTCGTCGGCGGATATAAATTGCCGTCAGCGGAGTAATTGTCTGCCAGCGGAGACAAGATGTCCGCCAGCGGAGATAAGTTTTCCGCCAGCGGAGATAAGTTGTTCGCCAGCGGAGATTAGTTGTCCGCCAACGGAGAAACGTTGTTCGTCAGCGGAGATAAGTTGTCCGCCAGCGGATATAAGTTTTCCACCGGGGAAATAAGATGTCCGCCAGTGGAGATGAGTTTTTCGCCAGCGGAAATAAATTGTTCGCCAGGGATATTAATTGTCTGCCAGCGGATAAGATGATTCCCGCCAGCGGAGATAAATTGTCCGCCAGCGGAGACAAGATGTCCAGCCGAGATACGTTGTTCGCCAGCGGAGATAAGTTGGCCGCCAGCGGAAATAAGTTGTTCGTCAGCGGATATAAATTTCCCGTCAGCGGAGATAAAATTGTCTGCCATCGGAGATAAAGATGTCCGCCAGCGGAGATAAGTTGTTCGTCGGCGGAAATAAAATGTCCGCCAGCGGAGATAAAGATTTCGCCAGCCGATATAAAATTTCCGCCAGTGGAGATAAGCTGTCTGCCAGCGGAGATAAGATGTTCGCCATCGGAGATGGAATTTTCCGCCAGCGGGAGAAAAGATGTCCGCCAGTAGAGATAAAGTTTTCCGCCAGCGGAGATAAATTTCTCGCCAGCGGAAATAAATTGTCCGCCAGCGGAGATAAGATGTCCGCCAGCCGAGATAGTTGTCCGCCAGCGAGAGACAAGATGGCCGCCAGCGAAGATAAATTTCCCGCCAGCAAAGGTTAAGTGTTCGTCGGCGGAAATAAATTGTCTGCCAGCGGAGATGTTTGTCCGCCGGCGAGATAAGTTGTTCGCAGGCGGAGATAAGTTTTCTGCCAGCGGATACAAATCGCCCGCCAGCAGATAAATTTCCCGCCAGCGGAGATAAGTTGCTCGCCAGCGGAGTTAAATATTCTGCCATCGGAGATAAATTGTCCGCCAGCGGATAAAATTGTCCGCCAGTAGAGATAAATTGTCACATAGCGGAGACAAGATGTCCGCCAAAGTGGAGATGAGTTTTCCGCCAGCGGAGATAAGTTGTTCGTCGGCGGAGATAAGTTGTCCGCCAGCGGATATAAATTCCCGCAAGCTGAAATAAATTATCCGCCAGCAAGACAAGATGTCCGTCGGCGCAAATAAATTTCCCGCCAGCGGAGACAAGATGTCCGCCGGCGGAAATGAATTTTCCGCAGGCGGAGATAAATTTCTGCCAGCGGAGATATCGTTCCGCCAGCAGAGATAAGTTGTCCGCCAGCGGAGATAAGTTGTTCGTCGGCGGAGATAAATTTCCCGCCAGCGGAGACAAGCTGTTCGTCAGCGGAATAAGTTTTTCTGCCAGCGGATATAAAATTTCCGCCAGCGGAGATAAATTGTCTGCCAGCGGAGGATGAGATGTCCGCCAGTGGAGATGAGTTTTTCCGCCAGCGGGATAAGTTGTTCGCCAGCGGAGATAAGCTTGCCCGCCAGCGAATATAAGTTTCCGCAAGCGGGATATAAATTATCCGCCAGCGGAGAAACGTTGTTCGCCAGCGCAGATAAATTTTCCCGTCAGCGGAGACAAGATGTCTGCCAGTGGAGATGAATTTTCCGCCTGCGGAGATAAATTGTCTGCCGGAGATAAGTTGTCCGTCAGCGGAATGCGGTTGTCCCCGCCAGGATATAAATTTCCCAGCCAGCTGAGATAAATTGTTCGCCAGCGGAGATAAGTTGTTCGTCGGCGGATACCGAAATTTCCCGCCAGGAGATAAATTGTCTGCCAGCGGAACAAGATTTTCCGCCAGTGGAGATAAGTTGCCCGCCAGCTGAGATAAATTTCCGCCTGCGGAGATAGGAACTATTCGCCAGTGGAAATACGTTTTTCCGCCAGGAGATAAATTGTTCGCCAGCGGAGATAAGTTGCTTGCCAGCGGATATAAGTTTTCCGCCAGCGGAGATAAATTGTTCGTCAGCGGAGATAAGTTACCGCCTGGCGGAGATAAGTTGGATATAAATTTCCGCCAGCGGAGATAAATTATCTGCCAGCGAGGACACAAGTCGGCGGATTCGCCAGTGGAGATAAATTTTCCCGCCAGCGGAGAAAACTCGTCAGCCAGCGGAGAAAAAATTGTCCATAGCGGAGAAAATTTTTTCGCCAGCGGACACAAATACGTTCGCCAGTGGGAGATGAGTTTTCCGCCTGCGGAGATAAGTTGCCCGCCAGTGGAGATGAGTTTTCCGCCAGCGGAGATAAGCTTCCGGCCATGAAGATAAGTCGTCCGGGCCAGCGTATAAAAGTTTCGCCAGCGGCGATAAGTTGTCCGCCAGCTCATTGTTTTGTCGGAGGAAATAAATTTCCCTCAGCGGAGATAAGCTGTCATGCCATATAAATCGTTATTCCCGCCAGCGGGATAATTGTCTGCCAGCGGAGATAAATTGTTCGCCAGTGGAGATAAGTTTTCGCCGGCGGAGAAAAGTTGTTCGCCAGCGGATATAAATCTCCCGCCAGCTGGATATAAATTGTTCGCCAGCGATAAACACGTCGGCGGATATAAATTGTTCGCCAGCGGAGATAAATTTTCTGCCAGCGGAGATAAATTGTCAGCCAGCGGAGAAAAATTGTCTGCCAGCGGAGAAAAATTTTCTGCCAGCGGACACAACATGTCCGCCAGTGGAGATAAGTTTTCCGCCAGCGGAGATAAGTTGCCCGCCAGTGGAGATGAGTTTTCCGCCTGCGGAGATAAGTTGCCCGCCAGTGGAAATAAGTTTTCCGCCAGCGGAGAAAAGTTTTCCGCCAGCGGCGATAAGTTGTCCGCCAGCGGAGATAAGTTTTTTGTCGGAGAAACGCTTTTCGTCAGCGGAATAAGTTGTCCGCCGATATAAATTTCCGCCAGCGGAGATAAGCTGTCCGCCAGCGGACACCGGGTGTCCGCCAGCGGATATAAATTTTCCGCCAGCGGAGAAAAGTTGTTCAGCCAGCTGAGATAAGTTGTCCGTCGGCGGATATAAATTTCCCGCCAGCGGAGATAAATTATTCGCCAGCGACACAAGATGTTCGCCAGTGGAGACAAGTTTTTCCGCCTGCGGAGATAACGTTGTTCGCCAGCGGAGATGTTTTCCGGACAGCGGAGATAAATTTCCCGCCAGCGGATATAAGTTTTCCGCCAGCGGAGAAACGTTGTTCGTCAGCGGAGATAAGTTGTCCGCCAGCGGAGAAACGTTGCTCGTCAGCGGAGATAACTTGTCCGCCAGCGGAAATAAGTTTTCGCCAGCGGAGCGGAGATAAGATGTCCGCCAGCGGATATAAATTTTCCGCCAGCGGAGATAAGTTCGTCAGTGGAGATGAGTTTTCCGCCAGCGGATATAAAATTTCCGCCAGCGGAGAAACGTTGTCCGCCAGCTGAGATAAGTTGTCCCGCCAGCGGATATAAATTTCCGCCAGCGGAGATAAGAAGTTGTCAGTCGGCTGAGATAAGTTGTTCGTCAGCGGAGATAAATTTCCCGCCAGCGGAGATAAATTTTGCTGCCAAAGGGAGATAAGATGTTCGCCAGCAGATAAGTTGCCCGCCAGTGGAGATACGTTTTCCGCCAGCGGAATGGATTTTCCGCCAGCAGATAAAATTGCTTGCCAGCGGAGAAAAATTTTCTGCCAGCGGAGAAAAGATGTTCCGCCAGCCGAAAACAAGTTTTCCGCCAGCGGAGAAACGTTGCTCGCAAGCGGAGATAAAATGTTCCGCCAGCTTAGATAAATTGTTCGCCAGCCGAGATAAGTTGTCTTCCAGCGGATATAAAATTTCCCGCCAGCGGAGATAAAAAATGTCTGCCAGCGGGATGGATTTCCGCCAGCGGATATAAATTTTCCGCCAGCGGAGAAAAATTGTTCGTCAGTGGAGATAAAGTTGTCCGCCAGCCGAAATAAATTTCCGCCAGCGGAGATAAGTTGTCCGCAAGCGAAATAAAGTTGTTCGCCAGCGGAGATAAATTGTCTGCCAGCGGAGATACGTTTTGCCGCCAGCGGAGATAAGTTGTTCGCCAGCAGATATTAGTTTTCCGCTAGCTTAGATAAGTTGCCAGCCAGCGGAGATAAGTTGTCCGCCAGCGGATATAAATTTCTCGCCAGCGGAGATAAAATGTCTGCCAGCGGACTCAAGATGTCCGCCAGCCGATGAGTTTTCCGCCGGCGGAGATAAGTTGTTCGCCAGCGGAGATAAAATTTTCGCCAGCGGAGAAACATTGTCTTCAAAGGAGATAAATTTTCGCCAGCGGATAAGTTGTCCCCCAGCGGAGATAAAATTTTCGCCAGCGAGATAAAATGTCCGCCAGCCGAGATAAGATTTCCGCCAGCGGAGATTTCCCGCCAGCGGAATTGTTTGCCAGCGGAGACAAGATGTCCGCCAGCCGAGATAAGTTTTCCGCCAGCGGAGATAAGTTGTCCGCAAGCTTAGATAAGTTGTTCGCCAGCGGAGATAACATGTCTTCCAGCGGAGATAAATTTCCCGCCAGCGGAGATAAGTTGTTCGCCAGCGGATATAAATTGTCTGCCAGCGGGGGGAATAAGTTTCCCGCCAGGGAAATAAATTGTCCGCCAGCGATATAAGATGTCCGCCAGCCGAGATAAAATTTCTGCCAGAGGAGACAAGATGTCCGCCAGCGCAGATGGTTGTTCGCCAGCGGAGATAAATTTCCGCCAGCGGAGAAACATTGCCTCGTCAGCGAAGATAAGTTGTTCGCCAGCGAGATAAGTTGTCCGCCAGCGGATATAAAATTTCCGTCAGCGGAGATAAGATTTCCGCCAGCGGAGACTGAAGATGTTTCCGCAAGCGATGCCAGTTTTCCGCCAGAGTAGATAAGATGTCCGCCAGCGGGGACAAGATGTCCGCCAGCCGAGATAAGTTTTCCGCCAGCGGGAGATTAGTTTTCCGCCAGCGGAGAAAAGTTGTTCGTCAGCGGAGATAAGTTGTCCGCCATATAAGCGGAGTGAAATTGTCTGCCAGCGGAGACAAGATGTCCGCCAGCCGAGATAAGTTTTCCGCCGGCGGAAACAAGATGTCCGCCGGAGATAAATTGTCTGCCAGCGGGAGATACGTTTTCCGCCAGCGGAGATAAGTTTTCCGCCAGCTTAGATAAGTTGCTTGCCAGCGGAGATAAGTTGTCCGCCAGCGGATATAAATTTCCGCCAGCGGAGATAAATTGTCTGCCAGCGGAGACAAGATTTCCGCCAGAGTAGACAAGTTTTCCGCCAGCGGAGATAAGTTTTCCGGCGGAGATAAGTTGTTCGCCAGCGGAGATAAGTTTTCCGCCAGCGGAGAAACGTTGTTCGTCAGCGGAGATAAGTTGTCCGCCAGCGGAGATAAGTTGCTCGTCAGCGGAGATAGCATGCCGGCTGAGAATAAAGGTTGTTCGTCGGCGGAAATAAATTTCCCTCAGCGGAGATAAGTTGTCCGCCAGCGGAATACGTTTTCCGCCAGGGTGTTTCCGCCAGCTTAGATAAGTTGCTTGCCAGCGGAGATAAGTTGTCCGCCAGCGGATATAAATTTCCCGCCAGCGGAGATAAATTGTTTGCCAGCTGAGACAGGTGTGCCAGCCAAGATGGTGCCGCCAGCGGAATAAGTTGTCCGCCAGCTTAGAATAAGTTGTTCGCCAGCGGAGATAGATTGTCTGCCAGCGGACACAAGATGTTCGCCAGTGGAGATGAGTTTTCCGCCAGCGGAGATAAGTTTTCCGCCAGCGGAGAATAAGTTGTCCGCAGCGGAGATAAGCTGTCCGCCAGCGGAGATAAATTTTCCGCCAGCGGAGATAAATTGTCTGCCAGCGGAGATAAGTTGTCCGCCAGCGGAGATAAGTTTTCCGCCAGCGGAGATAAGATGTCCGCCAGCGGAGATAAGTTGTCCGCCAGCGGAGATAAGTTGTCCGCCAGCGGAGATAAAGTTTTCCGCCAGCGGAGATAAGTTGTCGCCAGCGGAGATAAAATTGTCCGCCAGCGGAGATAAGTTGTTCGCCAGCGGAGATAAGTTGTCCGCCAGCGGAGATAAGTTGTCCGCCAGCGGAGATAAATTGTCCGCCAGCGGAGATAAGTTGTCCGCCAGCGGAGATAAGATTTTCCGCCAGCGGAGATAAGTTTTCCGCCAGCGGAGATAAGTTGTCCGCCAGCGGAGATAAGTTGTCCGCCAGCGGAGATAAGTTGTCCGCCAGCGGAGATAAGTTTTCGCCAGCGGAGATAAATTGTTCGCCAGCGGAGATAAGTTGTCCGCCAGCGGAGATAAGTTTTCCGCCAGCGGAGATAAGTTTTCCAGCAGCGGAGATTCCGCCAGCGGAGATGTTCCGCCAGCGGAGATAAGTTGTCCGCCAGCTGAGATAAGTTGTTCGCCAGCGGAGATAAGTTGCCCGCCAGTGGAGATAAGTTTTCCGCCAGCGGAGATAAGTTGTTCGCCAGCGAAGATAAGTCGTCCGCCAGCGGATAAAAGTTTTCCGCCAGCGGAGATAAGTTGTCCGCCAGCGGAGATAAGTTGTTCGCCAGCGGAGATAAATTTCCGCCAGCGGAGATAAAGTGTCCGCCAGCGGAGATAAGTTTTCCGCCAGCGGAGATAAGTTGTCCGCCAGCGGAGATAAGTTGTTCGCCAGCGGAGATAAGTTGTCCGCCAGCGGAGATAAGTTGTCCGCCAGCGGAGATAAGTTGTCCGCCAGCGGAGATAAGTTGTTCGCCAGCGGAGATAAGTTTTCCGCCAGCGGAGATAAGTTTTCCGCCAGCGGAGATAAGTTGTCCGCCAGCGGAGATAAGTTGTCCGCCAGCGGAGATAAATTTTTCGCCAGCGGAGATAAGTTGTTCGCCAGGGGAGATAAGTTTTCCGCCAGCGGAGATAAATTGTCTGCCAGCGGAGATAAGTTTTCCGCCAGCGGAGATAAGTTGTTCCGCCAGCGGAGATAAGTTTTCCGCCAGCGGAGATAAGTTGTTCGCCAGCGGAGATAAGTTGTCCGCCAACGGATATAAATTTCCGCCAGCGGAGATAAATTGTCCGCCAGCGGAGATAAGTTGTCCGCCAGCGGAGATAAGCGCCAGCGGAGATAAGTTTTCCGCCAGCGGAGATAAGTTGTCCGCCAGCGGAGATAAGTTGTCCGCCAGCGGAGATAAATTGTCTGCCAGCGGAGATAAGTTGTCCGCCAGCGGAGATAAGTTGTCCGCCAGCGGAGATAAGTTGTCCGCCAGCGGAGATAAGTTGTCCGCCAGCGGAGATAAGTTGTCCGCCAGCGGAGATAAGTTTTCCGCCAGCGGAGATAAATTGTCCGCCAGCGGAGATAAGTTGTCCGCCAGCGGAGATAAAAATTTCCGCCAGCGGAGATAAGTTGTCCGCCAGCGGAGATAAGTTTCCGCCAGCGGAGATAAGTTGTCCGCCAGCGGAGATAAGTTGTCCGCCAGCGGAGATAAGTTGTTCGCCAGCGGAGATAAGTTTTCCGCCAGCGGAGATAAATTGTCCGCCAGCGGAGATAAATTTTCCGCCAGCGGAGATAAGTTGTTCGCCAGCGGAGATAAGTTTTCCGCCAGCGGATATATAAGTTGTCCGCCAGCGGAGATAAATTGTCCGCCAGCGGAGATAAGATGTCCGCCAGCGGAGATAAGTTTTCCGCCAGCGGAGATAAGTGTTCGCCAGCGGAGATAAGTTGTCCGCCAGCGGAGATAAATTGTTCGCCAGCGGAGATAAGTTGTCCGCCAGCGGAGATAAATTTTCCGCCAGCGGAGATAAATTTTCCGCCAGCGGAGATAAGTTGTCCGCCAGCGGAGATAAGTTGCCAGCGGAGATAAGTTTTCCGCCAGCGGAGATAAGTTTTCCGCCAGCGGAGATAAGTTGTCCGCCAGCGGAGATAAATTTGTCCGCCAGCGGAGATAAATTGTCCGCCAGCGGAGATAAGTTTTCCGCCAGCGGAGATAAGTTTTCCGCCAGCGGAGATAAATTGTTCCGCCAGCGGAGATAAGTTTTCCGCCAGCGGAGATAAGTTGTCCGCCAGCGGAGATAAGTTGTCCGCCAGCGGAGATAAATTTCCGCCAGCGGAGATAAATTGTCCGCCAGCGGAGATAAGTTGTCCGCCAGCGGAGATAAGTTTTCCGCCAGCGGAGATAAGTTGTTCCGCCAGCGGAGATAAGTTGTCCGCCAGCGGAGATAAGTTGTCCGCCAGCGGAGATAAGTTGTTCGCCAGCGGAGATAAATTTTTCCGCCAGCGGAGATAAGTTTTCCGCCAGCGGAGATAAGTTGTCCGCCAGCGGAGATAAGTTGTCCGCCAGCGGAGATAAAGTTGTCCGCCAGCGGAGATAAGTTGTCCGCCAGCGGAGATAAGTTGTTCGCCAGCGGAGATAAGTTTTCCGCCAGCGGAGATAAGTTGTTCCGCCAGCGGAGATAAAGTTGTCCGCCAGCGGAGATAAATTTTCCGCCAGCGGAGATAAATTTCCGCCAGCGGAGATAAGCGGAGATAAGTTCGCCAGCGGAGATAAGTTTTCCGCCAGCGGAGATAAGTTGTTCGCCAGCGGAGATAAGTTGTCCGCCAGCGGAGATAAAATTTCCGCCAGCGGAGATAAGTTGTCCGCCAGCGGAGATAAGATGTCCGCCAGCGGAGATAAGTTTTCCGCCAGCGGAGATAAGTTTTCCGCCAGCGGAGATAAGTTGTTCCGCCAGCGGAGATAAATTTTCCGCCAGCGGAGATAAATTGTCCGCCAGCGGAGATAAGTTGTCCGCCAGCGGAGATAAGTTGTCCGCCAGCGGAGATAAGTTGTCCGCCAGCGGAGATAAGTTTTCCGCCAGCGGAGATAAATTGTTCCGCCAGCGGAGATAAGTTGTCCGCCAGCGGAGATAAGTTGTCCGCCAGCGGAGATAAATTTTCCGCCAGCGGAGATAAATTGTCCGCCAGCGGAGATAAGTTGTCCGCCAGCGGAGATAAGCGGAGATTTTCCGCCAGCGGAGATAAGTTTTCCGCCAGCGGAGATAAATTGTCCGCCAGCGGAGATAAAATGTCCGCCAGCGGAGATAAGTTGTCCGCCAGCGGAGATAAGTTGTTCGCCAGCGGAGATAAGTTTTCCGCCAGCGGAGATAAATTTTCCGCCAGCGGAGATAAATTGTCCGCCAGCGGAGACAAGTTGTCCGCCAGCGGAGATAAGTTGTTCGCCAGCGGAGATAAGTTGTCCGCCAGCGGAGATAAGTTGTTCGCCAGCGGAGATAAGTTGTCCGCCAGCGGAGATAAATTGTCCGCCAGCGGAGATAAATTTTCCGCCAGCGGAGACAAGATGTCCGCCAGCGGAGATAAGTTGTCCGCCAGCGGAGATAAATTGTCCGCCAGCGGAGATAAGTTGTTCGCCAGCGGAGATAAGTTTTCCAGCGGAGATAAGTTGTTCGCCAGCGGAGATAAGTTGTCCGCCAGCGGATATAAATTTTCCGCCAGCGGAGATAAGTTGTCCGCCAGCGGAGATAAGTTGTCCGCCAGCGGAGATAAGTTGTCCGCCAGCGGAGATAAGTTTTCCGCCAGCGGAGATAAGTTGTTCGCCAGCGGAGATAAATTGTCCGCCAGCGGAGATAAATTGTCCGCAAGCGGAGATAAAATTGTCCGCCAGCGGAGATAAGTTGTCCGCCAGCGGAGATAAGTTGTCCGCCAGCGGAGATAAGTTTTCCGCCAGCGGAGATAAGTTGTTCCGCCAGCGGAGATAAATTGTTCGCCAGCGGAGATAAGTTGTCCGCCAGCGGAGATAAATTGTCCGCCAGCGGAGATAAATTGTCCGCCAGCGGAGATAAGTTGTCCGCCAGCGGAGATAAGTTTTCCGCCAGCGGAGATAAGTTTTCCGCCAGCGGAGATAAATTGTCCGCCAGCGGAGATAAGTTGTCCGCCAGCGGAGATAAGTTGTCCGCCAGCGGAGATAAGTTGTTCGCCAGCGGAGATAAGTTTTCCGCCAGCGGAGACAAATTGTCTGCCAGCGGAGATAAATTTTCCGCCAGCGGAGATAAGTTGTCCGCCAGCGGAGATAAGTTGTTCGCCAGCGGAGATAAGTTTTCCGCCAGCGGAGATAAGTTGTCCGCCAGCGATAAGTTGTAAGCGGAGATAAGTCGCCAGCGGAGATAAATTTTCCGCCAGCGGAGATAAATTGCCAGCGGAGATAAGTTGCCAGCGGAGATAAGTTGTCCGCCAGCGGAGATAAGCGGAGATGTTCCGCCAGCGGAGATAAAATTGTCCGCCAGCGGAGATAAGTTTTCCGCCAGCGGAGATAAGTTGTTCGCCAGCGGAGATAAAGTTGTCCGCCAGCGGAGATAAATTGTCCGCCAGCGGAGATAAGTTGTTCGCCAGCGGAGATAAGTTGTCCGCCAGCGGAGATAAGTTTTCCGCCAGCGGAGATAAGTTGTCCGCCAGCGGAGATAAGTTGTCCGCCAGCGGAGATAAGTTGTCCGCCAGCGGAGATAAGTTTTCCGCCAGCGGAGATAAGTTGTTCGCCAGCGGAGATAAGTTTTCCGCCAGCGGAGATAAATTTTCCGCCAGCGGAGATAAATTGTTCCGCCAGCGGAGATAAGAGAGCGGAAGTAAGTTGTTCCGCCAGCGGAGATAAGTTTTCCGCCAGCGGAGATAAGTTGTCCGCCAGCGGAGATAAGTTGTCCGCCAGCGGAGATAAGATGTCCGCCAGCGGAGATAAGTTGTCCGCCAGCGGAGATAAGTTGTCCGCCAGCGGAGATAAGTTTTCCGCCAGCGGAGATAAGTTTTCCGCCAGCGGAGATAAGTTGTCCGCCAGCGGAGATAAGTTGTCCGCCAGCGGAGATAAGTTGTCCGCCAGCGGAGATAAATTGTCCGCCAGCGGAGCGGCCAGCGGAGATAAATTTCCCGCCAGCGGAGATAAATTGTCCGCCAGCGGAGATAAGTTTTCCGCCAGAGGAGATAAGTTGTTCGTTGTCCGCCAGCGGAGATAAGTTGTCCGCCAGCGGAGATAAGTTGTCCGCCAGCGGAGATAAATTGTCCGCCAGCGGAGATAAGTTTTCCCGCCAGCGGAGATAAGTTGTCCGCCAGCGGAGATAAGTTGTCCGCCAGCGGAGATAAGTTTTCCGCCAGCGGAGATAAGTTGTCCGCCAGCGGAGATAAATTGTCCGCCAGCGGAGATAAATTGTCCGCCAGCGGAGATAAGTTGTCCGCCAGCGGAGATAAATTTTCCGCCAGCGAGATAAGTTGTCCGCCAGCGGAGATAAGTTCGCCAGCGGAGATAAGTTGTCCGCCAGCGGAGATAAATTTTCCGCCAGCGGAGATAAATTGTCCGCCAGCGGAGATAAGTTGTTCGCCAGCGGAGATAAGTTGTCCGCCAGCGGAGATAAGTTGTCCGCCAGCGGAGATAAATTGTCCGCCAGCGGAGATAAATTGTCCGCCAGCGGAGATAAGTTGTTCGCCAGCGGAGATAAGTTTTCCGCCAGCGGAGATAAGTTGTTCGCCAGCGGAGATAAATAAGTCCGCCAGCGGAGATAAAAGCGGGAGATAAATTTTCGCCAGCGGAGATAAGTTTTCCGCCAGCGGAGATAAGTTGTCCGCCAGCGGAGATAAGTTTTCCGCCAGCGGAGATAAATTGTTCGCCAGCGGAGATAAGTTGTCCGCCAGCGGAGATAAATTTTCCGCCAGCGGAGATAAATTGTCCGCCAGCGGAGACAAGATGTCCGCCAGCGGAGATAAGTTTTCCGCCAGCGGAGATAAGTTGTTCGCCAGCGGAGATAAGTTTTCCGCCAGCGGAGATAAGTTGTCCGCCAGCGGAGATAAAATTTTCCGCCAGCGGAGATAAATTGTCCGCCAGCGGAGATAAGTTGTCCGCCAGCGGAGATAAGTTTCCGCCAGCGGAGATAAATTGTCCGCCAGCGGAGATAAGTTGTCCGCCAGCGGAGATAAGTTTTCCGCCAGCGGAGATAAGTTGTCCGCCAGCGGAGATAAGTTGTCCGCCAGCGGAGATAAGTTGTCCGCCAGCGGAGATAAATTGTCCGCCAGCGGAGATAAATTTTCCGCCAGCGGAGATAAGTTGTCCGCCAGCGGAGATAAGTTGTCCGCCAGCGGAGATAAGTTTTCCGCCAGCGGAGATAAATTTGTTCGCCAGCGGAGATAAGTTGTCCGCCAGCGGAGATAAGTTTTCCGCCAGCGGAGATAAATTTTCCGCCAGCGGAGATAAGTTGTCCGCCAGCGGAGATAAGTTTTCCGCCAGCGGAGATAAGTTGTTCGCCAGCGGAGATAAGTTGTCCGCCAGCGGAGATAAATTTCCCGCCAGCGGAGATAAATTGTCCGCCAGCGGAGATAAGTTGTCCGCCAGCGGAGATAAGTTGTCCGCCAGCGGAGATAAGTTGTTCGCCAGCGGAGATAAGTTGTCCGCCAGCGGAGATAAATTTTCCGCCAGCGGAGATAAGTTGTCCGCCAGCGGAGATAAGTTTTCCGCCAGCGGAGATAAAGTTTTTCGCCAGCGGAGATAAGTTTCGCCAGCGGAGATAAGTTGTCCGCCAGCGGAGATAAGTTGTTTCGCCAGCGGAGATAAGTTTTCCGCCAGCGGAGATAAGTTTTTCGCCAGGGGAGATAAGTTTTCCGCCAGCGGAGATAAGTTGTCCGTCAGCGGAGATAAGTTGTCCGCCAGCGGAGATAAGTTGTCCGCCAGCGGAGATAAATTGTCCGCCAGCGGAGATAAGTTGTTCCGCCAGCGGAGATAAGTTGTCCGCCAGCGGAGATAAGTTGTCCGCCAGCGGAGATAAGTTGTCCGCCAGCGGAGCCAAATTAAGTTTCCGCCAGCGGAGATAAGTTGTCCGCCAGCGGAGATAAGTTTTCCGCCAGCGGAGATAAGTTGTTCGCCAGCGGAGATAAGTTGTCCGCCAGCGGAGATAAATTTTCCGCCAGCGGAGATAAATTGTCCGCCAGCGGAGATAAGTTGTTCGCCAGCGGAGATAAGTTTTCCGCCAGCGGAGATAAGTTGTTCGCCAGCGGAGATAAGTTTTCCGCCAGCGGAGATAAGTTGTTCGCCAGCGGAGATAAGTTGTCCGCCAGCGGAGATAAGTTGTCCGCCAGCGGAGATAAGTTGTCCGCCAGCGGAGATAAGATGTCCGCCAGCGGAGATAAGTTGTCCGCCAGCGGAGATAAGTTGTCCGCCAGCGGAGATAAGTTTTCCGCCAGCGGAGATAAGTTGTCCGCCAGCGGAGATAAGCGGAGATGTCCGCCAGCGGATATAAATTTCCCGCCAGCGGAGATAAATTGTCCGCCAGCGGAGATAAGTTGTTCGCCAGCGGAGATAAATTTTCCGCCAGCGGAGATAAGTTGTCCGCCAGCGGAGATAAGTTTTCCGCCAGCGGAGATAAGTTGTCCGCCAGCGGAGATAAGTTTTCCGCCAGCGGAGATAAATTGTCCGCCAGCGGAGAAGATGTCCGCCAGCGGAGATAAATTTCCGCCAGCGGAGATAAATTTTCGCCAGCGGAGATAAGTTGTCTCCGCCAGCGGAGATAAGTTGTCCGCCAGCGGAGATAAGTTTTCCGCCAGCGGAGATAAGTTGTCCGCCAGCGGAGATAAATTTTCCGCCAGCGGAGATAAATTTTCCGCCAGCGGAGATAAAATTTCCGCCAGCGGAGATAAGTTGTCCGCCAGCGGAGATAAGTTGTCCGCCAGCGGAGATAAAATTTTCCGCCAGCGGAGATAAGTTGTCCGCCAGCGGAGATAAGTTGTCCGCCAGCGGCGATAAGTTGTCCGCCAGCGGATATAAATTGTCCGCCAGCGGAGATAAATTGTCTTGCAGCGGAGATAAGTGTTTCGCCAGCGGAGATAAGTTGTCCGCCAGCGGAGATAAGTTGTCCGCCAGCGGAGATAAATTTCCGCCAGCGGAGATATAAGCGGAGTCCGCCAGCGGAGATAAGTTTTTCGCCAGCGGAGATAAGTTTTCCGCCAGCGGAGATAAGTTGTTCGCCAGCGGAGATAAGTTGTTCGCCAGCGGAGATAAGTTGTCCGCCAGCGGAGATAAATTTCGCCAGCGGAGATAAATTGTCCGCCAGCGGAGATAAGTTGTCCGCCAGCGGAGATAAGTTGTTCCGCCAGCGGAGATAAATGTCCGCCAGCGGAGATAAGTTTTCCGCCAGCGGAGATAAATTGTTCGCCAGCGGAGATAAGTTGTTCGCCAGCGGAGATAAGTTTTCCGCCAGCGGAGATAAGTTTTCCGCCAGCGGAGATAAGTTTTCCGCCAGCGGAGATAAATTGTCCGCCAGCGGAGATAAGTTTGTCCGCCAGGAGATAAGGAGATAAGTTTTCCGCCAGCGGAGATAAGTTGTTCTGCCAGCGGAGATAAGTTGTCCGCCAGCGGAGATAAATTGTTCGCCAGCGGAGATAAGTTGTCCGCCAGCGGAGATAAGTTGTCCGCCAGCGGAGATAAAGATTTCCGCCAGCGGAGATAAAGCGGAGATAAGTCCGCCAGCGGAGATAAATTGTTCCGCCAGCGGAGATAAGTTGTCCGCCAGCGGAGATAAATTGTCCGCCAGCGGAGACAAAATGACCGCCAGCGGAGATAAGTTGTCCGCCAGCGGAGATAAATTGTCCGCCAGCCAGCGGAGATAAAGTTTTCCGCCAGCGGAGATAAGTTGTTCCGCCAGCGGAGATAAGTTGTCCGCCAGCGGAGATAAGTTGTCCGCCAGCGGAGATAAATTTCCCGCCAGCGGAGATAAATTGTTCCGCCAGCGGAGATAAATTGTCCGCCAGCGGAGATAAGTTTTCGCCAGCGGAGATAAGTTGTCCGCCAGCGGATATAAATTTCCCGCCAGCGGAGATAAATTGTCCGCCAGCGGAGATAAGTTGTCCGCCAGCGGAGATAAGTTTTCCGCCAGCGGAGAAAAGTTGTTCGCCAGCGGAGATAAGTTGTCCGCCAGCGGAGATAAATTTGTTCGCCAGCGGAGATAAATTGTCCGCCAGCGGAGATAAGTTGTCCGCCAGCGGAGATAAGTTTTCCGCCAGCGGAGATAAGTTTTCCGCCAGCGGAGATAAATTTCCCGCCAGCGGAGATAAATTGTCCGCCAGCGGAGATAAGTTGTCCGCCAGCGGAGATAAGTTTTCCGCCAGCGGAGATAAGTTGTCCGCCAGCGGAGATAAGTTGTCCGCCAGCGGATATAAATTTCCGCCAGCGGAGATAAATTGTCCGCCAGCGGAGATAAGTTGTTCGCCAGCGGAGATAAGTTGTCCGCCAGCGGAGATAAGTTGTCCGCCAGCGGAGATAAGTTGTCCGCCAGCGGAGATAAATTTCCCGCCAGCGGAGATAAATTGTCCGCCAGCGGAGATAAGGTGTTCGCCAGCGGAGATAAGTTTTCCGCCAGCGGAGAAACGTTGTTTGTCAGCGGAAATAAGTTGTCCGCCAGTGGTGAAAAATTTTCGCCAGCGGAGATAAGCTTTCCGCCAGCGGAGATAAGTTGTTCGCCAGCGGAGATAAGTTTTCCGCCAGCGGAGAAAAGTTGTTCGCCAGCGGAGATAAGTTGTCCGCCAGCGGAGATAAATTTTCCGCCAGCGGAGATAAATTGTTCCGCCAGCGGAGATAAGATGTCCGCCAGCGGAGATAAAAGTTTTCCGCCAGCGGAGATAAGATAAGTTGTTTCCGCCAGCGGAGATAAGTTTTTCGCCAGTGGAGATAAGATGTTCGCCAGCGGAGATAAGTTTTCCGCCAGCGGAGAAACTTTGTTCGTCAGCGGAGATAAGTTGTCCGCCAGCGGATATAAATTTCCGCCAGCGGAGATAAATTGTCCGCCAGCGGAGATAAATTTTCGCCAGCGGAGATAAGTTTTCTGCCAGCGGAGAAACGTTGTTCGTCAGCGGAGATAAGTTGTCCGCCAGCGGATATAAATTGTCCGCCAGCGGAGATAAAAAGTCTGTCCGCCAGCGGAGATAAGTTGTTCGCCAGCGGAGATAAGTTTTCTGCCAGCGGAGATAACGCGTCAGCGGAGATAAGTTGTCCGCCAGCGGAGAAAAGTTTTCCGCCAGCGGAGATAAGTTTTCCGCCAGCGGAGATAAGTTGTTCGCCAGCGGAGAAAGGTTTTCCGCCAGCGGAGAAACGTTGTTCGTCAGCGGAGATAAGTTGTCCGCCAGCGGATATAAATTTCCTGCCAGCGGAGATAAATTGTCTGTGAGGGGAGACAAGTTGTTCGCCAGCGGAGATAAGTTATCCGCCAGCGGAAAAACGTTGTTCGTCAGCAGAGAAAAAGTTGTCCGCCAGCGGTTATGAATTTCCCGCCAGCGGAGAC
>CM017777.1:20171541-20193012 GCA_008121275.1 Drosophila lowei
ACAGTCCAATTTCTGGAAGGACAGAAAATGATCCGGCAGTTTTGGAAGCGTTGGAGTTCGGATTGGCTATCACATCTTCAAGCCCGTCCAAAGTGGCGACATGAAACCGACAATCTACAAGTCAGCGATCTAGTAATTGTCAAGGATGACCGACTGCCACCCAACGAGTGGAAACTGGGAAGGATAATAGAAGTTCACCCTGGAGCTGACAGTTTAGTCAGAGTCGCAACTGTTAAAACAGCATCAGGCGTATACAAACGATCGGTCTCTAAACTATGTCGGCTACCGTTGCCACAGACCTCAGAATAATCCTACCACCGTTGCTAGCTCCTTTCGACCATACATGTACCATAACGAACACTTTATTTATTCACAGAGCATTCACAGGTGACATCCTTTGGTTTCTAATACTGGTCCCAGTATTGGGGGCGGCATGGACGGTTTTCTAAGGGTTAAACTACAAAGAGAGTGAGAGCGCTCTAACTGCGATTGCCCACTCGGAGAACGGCGTCGTTTCATGCTAGGGCGGCGTAACCTCGTCTCCGATCACCTAGAAGAGTCTTCGTTTGCGTGTCGACGAAATCACAACGACAATTAGCAGTTGCAGCCGGCCGCGCTTAAACCCGTATTACCCATTAAATTGTACTCTATACGCGATTACGATTAAAGTTTAAGTTGATTGAAGTCCAAATGAATAAATCTTGAATTGTCTATATCGTGTAGTACATTATTAAACGCAAAGATTCCCCAGAGCATTTCTGCTCAACATTGAAATCTCGTATCGAGGATTTCACAACATTATCCATTACTTTTACATCAGGTAAACGATCTGGATTAGCTTGATTTTTCGCAATGAGTTCCTGATAGTCGGTTGATTTAAACGCTTCAGATTGAAGATCTACTAGGCTATCAATGCCAATATACGATAAGTCTTCGGTATGCACTCGTGATAAGGCATCCGGAACGATGTTCTGACTACCCTTTCTATGTAAAATCTTAAAGGTGAAGCCCTGCAGTTTCAGTGCCCATCGAGCTAGTCTCGAGTTTAGGTCTGCCTGTGACATCAGCCATTTTAATGACGCATGGTCGGTAATAATGGAAAACTGATGCCCTTCTACATATGCTCTAAATTTCTTGACGCACATTACCGCTGCCAAACACTCTTTTTCGGTTACGGAATAATTACGTTGACATTGGTTTAATTTGCGCGACATAAATGCGATTGCATACCTCGTTGCCATCTTCATCTGATTGCATCAGGACACCACCCAATCCTGTGTGACTCGCATCACAATGGATTGAAAAGGGAATGGTAAAATCGGGACTGTGCAACACAGAAGCGTTACACATCTGTGATTTTAAGGAATCGAACGCGTTCTGTGCTTCATCGGTCCATTCAAATTTTCGCTTGCTCTTAAGTGTATCTGAGATCGGCGCTGCGATACCCGCATAATTTTTTATGAATTTGTGGTACCAACCAGTGAGACCTAAGAACCTGCGGACTTGTTTCACGGATCGGGGGACCGGAAACTCTTGAATCACTTGGACCTTCTCAATATCTGTCTGGATCGTTCCGTTGCCTATAACATGGCCTAGGTATTTGATCTCCTTTAGGCAACATTTGGACTTCTCCACGTTTATGGTCAGACCAGCTTCGCGTAATCGGGCGGACAGGACATTGAGGACTTGAATATGCTGCTCAAAGGATTCAGATATCACCAACAAATCGTCTAGATAAATAAATATCTCATTTCGTAGAGATGGCGGTATCACTTTATCCATCAACTTGGACATCGTTTGGGGTGCATTACACAACCCAAAGGGCATGACCGTGTACTGATACAATGAGCGCCCTGGGATGGTAAACGCCGTTTTTTCACGAGCGCTTACTTCCAGAGGAATTTGCCAATAGGCATCCTTCAAATCGATGCTTGAGATGAACTCAGCTCGAGGAAGCCGACTGAGAATGCCATCGATCAATGGCATGGGATAAGCGTTCTTAACAGTGACTTCGTTCAGTTTCCGACTGTCGATGCATAATCGCACCTTTCCGAACGAACGAGGACCACGGGTGACGACCATGCGCTATCTGATTCTTCGATTACTCCAAGAGCTATTACGGCTGGAGACACAGCATAATGTCGTTGCTTTATTGCCTTAGCGCTGCCCACTTCAATATCGTGCGACAACCAGTCCGTTTTTCCCAGACCTTGCTTCACAAAGGAGGGAAACAAGTTGACCGTCTCCAATAACTGAGCTTGCTGCTGCTTCGATAAACACACATGTAACGTACTATCGAATGCTAAGCTTGACACCTGTGGACTGGATGATTTATTGGCTAGAAAAGCAGGTAACAAATTAAAACGAGACCAAAAGTCTATGCCTAGATATAGATCTTGCGCCAAGGATGGGACGACGAACAATTTCAATTTTTTCTTCTGGCCTTGAAAACCCACTTCAGTGGTGACCCTGCCAACTATTGGCTGGCTCTGCCCATCCGCCGTACGTACTGCTGCTCTCACAGGCTTGATCTGGTTCGGATTCTGAACCAGGTCGGCCGCAAACTTCCCACCTATGCAACTTATGGATGCACCGGTGTCCATCAGTCCACTGAGCGTCCTTCCCAGTACGGTGACTTCCGCATAGGGTCGCCAGTCCTTAGACGTATCAACGACTGACGCCAATACGTTAGAGCGCTCGTTTTTGACAGTTTGCCGATATTGGAGCAATCGCTTTCGAGATCGAGTCGGTAATTGAATTCGTTCCCTACTTGGGGGTAAAATACAAGTGTGTGAAGGAATGTCTGGGAGTTTTTGTAAGTCAGGGATTAATGGAACTGTCGAAACGTCCATTAAATGGTGTTCGTTGCTTTCGAACTGTTTGGTTTGCGTGCACCTGTCGATTGTGCACGGCTTGACGAGTTTTTTGGATCGTTGCACCTAGAGCACGACGGTTTATACGTATCCCGTTTTCCACAGCCGTTTACCGATGCCCCTGACAACCACAGTTCCAACAGGAAAGGGTTACTGCAGCGATATCTAGCTGTTCTGTTTCATCGACCTCATCGCCTTCCTTGTCTGTCTGTACCACAATTTCATGCACCTGTCGTCGTATAGGAATACGCTTCGGCTCAGCGCTGCCCATAGGCTTAGCCACTGATTGCAAAAACCGTTTGCGAGTACGCACTATGTTGCACAATTGTGCTACTGACAGAATGGGAATGTATAAAATTTCATGTTGGATATCGGCCAAGAGATTCGACTTTAGCACTTCCAACAGCGACATTTCGGACATGGGGTTGACTAGTTTGTCGGACAAGGGCGAATTTCCGTAAAACCGCACCTTCCATCCAGCGATTATTTGTCCAATCCTATCTGGTCGTAGTCCCGCTATCTGTTGGGATCCCCATGGGGTTACCGAGACATTAGAATCATTAGCCTGATTTATCGGGGCACCTACGGACTCTCGAGTTGGTATTTGGAACAACTGTTCGAAAGTTTGGTTTTCTCCACTAGGCTGTGAAGATCCAGCAGCTTGGTTATTCGGCGGCTGTACCGTTGGACTTGCCAAACGTTGGAATCTTATTTCCATAGTCTGAGTCATTTGAGTCATGGCTTGAGACAACAATCCGATTTGACCCATAGCGTCCGTCAACGCCTGTGCCATTTGAGCTAAGCCTGGGCTTGCTTCATTCGCTGGCTCGCTACTCGGAACTGGCATGATTGGTACACCGACTTCAGTTGGACCAACGGAAGGTACATTTTCAGTATTCGCAGCTGGAGCTGCTGTCACACGCTGTTATCTGGTTCTCATTAGAAGCTGAGAAGACTCTACGTTCGAGGCGGACGCCTGCGCTACGGCTAATTCCTCCGCTAAGCTACGAGCGGGTGATTGTAGGGGCTTGTTGCACGCCGGGCACACGGTCTAGTTTATTAAAACAAACTAAATGAAATACGTGGTTTACAACTTGTTCTTAAAAGCTGTGTCCGATATTCTACCTGTCTTACGCAAGCTAGGAGCGGGTGATTGTAGGGGCTTGTTGCACGCCGGGCACACGGTCTAGTTTATTAAAACAAACTAAATGAAATACGTGGTTACAACTTGTTCTTAAAAGCTGTGTCCGATATTCTACCTGTTTTACGCAAATACAACAGATAATATCGCAATGGTTGTTTTGATCAATCTCGTCAAAACTCCAATCCAATGACATCCTATCCTAATTTTACTAATATATGATTTTCTTTTCTACTCTCGATTATTAACTTTTAACGATCGATATATCTATTCTGTATCCACAAAATTCGGAAACCATGCACCATTCGTCTAATAGGAGTGTGTCCCCCGCTGACTCTGGTGATATTATTAACAATCAACAATCAGTACAATGAGTCATCGGATGAACTGGGACCGTTCGGTAGTTCTACACCACTGACGGATATCCGAGCAATCCGAAACCCTGACAAACCGATGGCCCTCTACTTATACTGTAGGTCGCAAAAACACAAAAAAGTTCTAAATCGCGGACCACCAAATTGTCCAGAACCACAGTACAGCAGAGCCATTCCACCTACGTCTGTCAAACAAAAAACAAACGGAACAACAATAGAAAAACTGAAGAAGAAGACAAGGTTTATGCTGACCCAGGAAATATACCATCTCCGATTCTATTGCCTTCGTTCGCGGGCAGGCCGTAGCTCTAAGCCACTGACTAACCTGATCCAGGCCAAAACGGCAGACAATGATCAGCAACGGTATGGACAAGTTCCTCCCCCAAACAACACGCTCCCATTTTCGTGGGTAGGCAGTAGAGCTAATCCACTTTGAAACCTAAATCCGACCGAAACATTAGAACGCGCTATTTAGCGGAGTGGCCTATCCGGCCAGATACTACAGGTTCGTTACTATGCCTAGTAATTTGATTAACCTCGAGCGCGGGGCTTTAAGTTCTTTTAGCAACTGCTACGCAATCCAGCTACTCGAAGTCAATCACCCAGACAATGCACGACCATGTATATCTGTTGGGAATTAATGGATGAAGGAATAAGTCTTATGACACTGCATTGAGATGCAGCTCGCATTGGTGTTGATGACTTTATACAAATTTTCTTGGTCGGGGCAAGCCGAAGAAGGGCCCCACGTTGGGCCCAAAATTAATAATTCTTTAAAACCCTGCCATAAAATCGTGACAGACTTTTCGAACCAATTGCCATTTAACATTTGTCTTTACCTGTAGCATACAACGTACAGGTTATAGGAGCTGATGATAACTAAACGGGAGTAGGAAGTACGCGCTGGCTTCGGCTTTTGTCTCTGGTCGGCGGGGTGTGGGCATGGAGGACATTTTACTACCCATTTAGAGTTCTGGCAAATGGTCGAGATAAGAATTTATACAAAAATCGCGTACGAGTAGGGAAAGGATACTAGGAAACGGGATACAGGGGTCAAAGGGACAGATCAGCATTTATACGACAATGAAGAAGATCACCGGTCAGATCTTTGTCGGCTGCGGTATCGCCCATTGGCGAGAACGCCCACCCTACCATTATCCTTCAGGGCCACCTATTAATCGTCAGGATCCCTCCAACAAAGACTGCGGTGGGTCACATTTCCGTCAGACGAGGCTGCATGGTTCCGATATAATATATTTAGCCTTGGTTCATTTCCAAACTAACTTTATTTAAACAATCCATAATTCTTCATTTAAATTCCTATAAAACCTAACGCTAATAGAATATAGTCCCTAATATAAGCCTGCTATTCGGTATTGTCTTACATTTATAGGGTATTAATATACAGCATATACTGAGGAAAGAGTATCATAGGGGCGAGGTAGGGTATAATGATCTTAAATTTATAAAAATGGTTAGTAGTATGTATATATAGATGCAAGAGCTAGGTCATGTGTTCATCATAGGAACAAGAAAACTTCCAACTTCATTACGTTAACTTGGTCAGTGCAAAACCAGACAAAAATCGGGTATATGGAAAGTCGCTTAAAGGCATGAGTAATACGTGTATGAAACCGTGATCATGGTTGAAGACCAACGAATAGTTACCGCACATTCATTCTTTTCAGATGGCTTACTTGTCTTTTTATTATAATCACTTACGAGACGATTAATAACTTTGACTCCCACGCAGAAAGATCATTCGTTGTGTGTTGGATGAGGTGATTTGATGGGTGGATGAGTATGATGATGTGTGTGATTGTGATGAGTATCTGCATAGATGATGAGATGAATGCGTGGCAACCAAAATCAAAACTGTAAAAATAATCGGTATTAATACACTACTCATTTGTTCAAGTTCGACTTAGCCCATGGACAGGAATTCCCTTTTTGTTTATACCGGATTGAATTGGCTTGTTAAAGTTATTTTATTTGTAATACAGCAGAAGATCAGTATACAGAATTATATGTGCTTCCGAGTAACATACGCAAGAGACTGACGCCGAAAGAAGAACATCGATATGAGAACATCGATATGCACCAGGGCACATGCGCAGTGTTGTTAGAGATCAATATCTAATTATCGTGGCGGTCACTTTGAACACTCCTCCTCAACACAACGCATGTTTACAAACTTTAAATATACTTAACTAATATTCGATAACATTTCAAGCACTTATAAACTATCTTTTAAACCAAATGCGAATACAAATTTATGGTACTTAACCTTGGCTAAGTTCTTTGTGAGGACATCTGCTATCATCTCATCGGTTGGTAGATACGCAATGTCGACTTCACCTCTCTTGAGAACCTCTCGAATATGATGTATCTTGACGTCGATGTGCTTTGTACGTGCATGAAAAAATGGGGTTTCTAGCAAGCTGCTGTGCTCCAATGTTGTCGCCGTACATCTGAATAGCTGACTCCTTGGACATCAGCTTCAAGTCAATCAGTAGGTTGCGAAAGTATATCGCCTCTTTTGCTGCAGATGATAAGGCTATATACTCTGCCTCCGTGGAACTGAGGGCAACTGTCGATTGCTTTCTTGACTCCCAAGAAACCGCTCCTCCTGCCAACATGCATACATAGCCAGTTTCGGTTCGTCATATCACTTGCCCAATCTGCATCAACAAAACACTCAATTGCCTTTCCTTGGTTTTTGTAACATATCTCCCAGTCGATAGTTTTTGCCAAATATCGAAGGATGTGCTTGGCTGCCGCTTCATGCTCGGAATGAGGATCCTTGTTACGTTGTGCTAATTTGTTCACCGAATGCGCAATATCCGGACGAGTCATAACAGCAAGATAAGATAACTCTCCAATTAGCTTTTGGAACGATGTGATGTCGACCCTGCGGCAGTCCTCTTTGTTGCATGCCACCTGGTAACCAGCTTCAAGCGGCGTGGACGTCTGTCGACAATCTTTCAAATCGTACTGTTCGAGCAACTCTCTAATATACTTCCGTTGGCTGATTGAAATCGCACCCGTACTGCCTTCACGTTTCACCTCAATACCTAAAATTATTGCATAGGCCCGATGTCAACCACATCAAATTCTGCTGCGATCTTTATCTTGATATCAGATATATCATCTAGGTCCTTACACGCCAAAATAATGTCATCTACGTAGACAGCTATTAGACACATATTTTTACCTGGCTTACAATACAGACAAGGTTCGTTGACAGTCGGTATAAAACCAATGCGCCTCAGCGTTGCATCCAACGTAGAGTTCCACACTCTTCCTGATTGTTTTAGCCCATATATACTTTTGTGAAGCCTCAAAACGTGATTTGGGTGAACTTCGCTGATGAAGCCCTCAGGTTGTCTCATAAAACCTCATCTTCCAATTCGCCGTTGAGATACGCCGTGACAACATCCATTTGATGTAGGTGGAGACCATGTTCGACTGCAAGTGCAATTATCAACCTGATATCAACTGGTGCAAATGTTTCCTTGTAGTCGATCCCGTAGCGTTGGCTACAACCTTTCGCCACCAGACGTGATTTGAGCCTGTTCATGCTTCCATCCGGATTGGACTTGACTGCGTAAACCCATCTGCATCCAATGGACTTTTTCCCGCTACTCAATTTAATAAGCGACCACGTGCCGTTTTTCACGAGAGATTCGTACTCGTCCTTCATTGATGCTTTCCATATCTCGCCTTCAGCAGACCGTTCAGCTTGTGCGTAGTTTTGTGGAACTTGTACGTCTGCTGCCAGTATCGCATTGAGCATATGATACTGCTTCCTCGGTCGTCCTGGTTTGCCCGTCCGTACTATGGTTGGGCGTCCTGGTCCTCTTATTGGTTCTGGAATTACAAGAATGTCATTACTGGACCTAGTCTCCTCCTGATTTTTCTGGCTCATTTTCTGGATCTTTAAATTGCTCGCTATCCATTTCGGGTTCAGAGTCCTGGTTTTGTTGAACCTCAATTGATGCCATGTCATTGGAACCTGATGCATCTAGTTTGCCCCTTCAGGTTCAACAAAAAATGACATCCCTACTCTCTACGAGTTTCCTGGTTTCTTTACTGACCAAACGGTATGCTTTGGCCGTATCGGAGTAGCCCACCATTATATACTCTAAGCCTTTCTGTGCGAACTTTGATTTCTTTGTTTTATCTAGAGCAATCGCTACTGAGCCAAAACTCTTAAATGCGATACCACTGGCTTTCTACCTGTCCATATTTCAAAAGGTGTCACCCCGCTCAAGCAGCTGCTTGCCACTCTATTTCGCAAATACGTGGCAGTTCGAATCGCTTCTGCCCAATAGCATTCACTCAACCCAGCATGCAGCAGCATACTTTGCCATTTCTACCAATGTTCTGTTGGCCTTTCTGCAACCCGTTTTGTTGAGGTGTATATGGCACTGTTAAGTTTCGCTTTATTCCATTTTGCTTTAGGTAATTGTCAAAAACGTTGGATATGTATTCTCGGCCATTGTCGCTTCGTAAAACCTTGACTTTTCTCCCAGTTTGGCACTCAACTTGACTTTTAAATTCTTTAAAAAGCCTCGAAAACCTGATCTTTGGTTTTTAGGAAACTTACTGATACATATCTTGAACAATCATCAATAAATGTGGCGAAATATCGATTGCCTCCCATTGACTGCTTTTGCATTGGACCGCATACATCAGTATGTATTAAGTCTAGTACGCCCTTTGACCTGTTTGTGCTCGATTGAAATGGTTGCACGCAAATTTTACTTTTGCGCATGTTGCACACACTTGTTTTGGCTTGTATATGCCCTTGAGACCTATTACCATCTCCTTATTAACCATTTCCTTTAATGCGTCAAAATGTACATGGCCGAACCTATTGTGCCATTTGAATGCATCTGCCTCAACATTTACAATGTTCATACACTTTTCCTGATTGTCCTGAACCATAAACAATCCATTTTCCAGATATGCCTTTATAACTATTTTTCCGTTTTCAAAAATCATCGCTTGATTTTTCTCAAACACAACTTTTTTTTCCATGTTTTAATAGTTTTGTGACCGATATAAAATTGTACTGCAAATCTGGTACCAAGATAACATTTTCCAGCGTAACGGATCTATCACCGAACTTTACTTGAACAATTCCATGCCCTTCAGCAATAAGTGATTTACCGCCGGCTAAAAATACTTTTTGATTATCTTCCCGAACGACACAAAGCGTTCCTTGTCACAACATAGATGCGCCGTTGCGCCACTGTCTATGCACCATGCATTTAACATCTGGTCATTTGGCTTAGCTAAATTTAGGATTGTTACATATTTTTCTGGTTCCACTTTGGCATATTCGGTTACGCAAAGTATTGTACCCAATCTTTCCCCGCTTTTACTATTTGCGCCCTTGTTGTTTGCTCCTTCCTGCTTGCTTTTAGCACGGCATTCCGATTTAAAATGCCCATCCTTTCCGCACTTAAAACACTTTTGCCCTTCTTAAAGTTTTTCTTAAAATTTTTGTTGTCATAACTGACGTGTAGTTCCGCGCTACTTGTAATTTCCTTTGCTAATGCTATCTTCCTGCCTATTCGCTTCTTCAGAAATTTTTATTTTTAGCATGCTCAAGCTCGGCAAATCAGCTCGCGTCTCAATCGCAACAACAAAACTTTCATACGTTTTAGGCAAACCATTTAGCAACACAACTGATAAGATCTTTTCATCAACCTTTATGTTGACCTCTGCTAAAGCCTCGTGTACCACCTGGAATTTCCGCAAATATTCCTGTGCACTTATACCATCCGACATTTTAACGTCAACAATTGTTTAATTAAAGCACTACCCTTGCTGGTCCGCTTGGCCTGTGAATTTTATTTAGCTTTTGCCATGCCTGTGACGACGATACACAATTTTTAATATTGTTTAGTTGAGTCGATTTAACACAAAGTAAAATTGACGCCAACGCCTTTTGATCCTTTAGTTCAAAAAGCTGCACGTTGCTCATTTGTTGCACTTTCACTAAGCTCAATTTTACCACTGACGATTGGCCACAAATCATTTTGTATGAGAACACTTCTCATCAAAACTTCCCATGTGCTATAATTGTTTTCGTCCAGTTTCTCAATATTGAAATTCATATTTCCACTCATTTTTGATACTTATTGTCCCACAGTGCAAAATTTGTAACTGTCGATCGTCTCATGCACAAAGCAACTACGACGACAATACTGTTGTCCCTGTCTTTCCTTTTTTTTTCGTTTTCTTTTATGTATCCCTCCGAGTTGCTATTCACACACACACACTCACGATTTTCTAAGTCTTGGTATACACACTTTTTGGTATACACGCCCTGCAGTACGGGTCATCAATGACTCAGCTGCTGACACGTCGATGACCGCGTCACTACCCCCGATGACAAGTTGATGACCGGGCCATACGCTGAGCAGCTTACTTTAACATGGAGATGTCCTAGGGCATAACCGATGACACTGTCATCGAGCATTGCCGAAAAATCATGCACTTAATAAGCGATGATTTTATCCGAAAATCATCACTTATAAAATGCATGATTTTAGGCAAAAATCATCGCTTATTAAGTGCATGATTTTTAGGTAAAAGTCATGCACTTAATAAGCGATGATTTTAGCCGAAAAATCATGCATTTTATAAGTGATGATTTTTCCCGAAAAATCATGCACTTAATAAGTGATGATTTTTCACGAAAAATCATGCACTTAATAAGTGATGATTTTTCACGAAAAATCATGCATTTAATATAAAAAAGTAATACATTCAATTGTTTATTTTTTCAATTAGTTTTATTTATTAAAAATTATTATTAATTATTGTCTAAGAATGCCAGAGCTTTGTATTTTTTGTCCCTTGCGCCCTTTTGAAAATAGCTATTCTTAATATTGTGAATAGCCTTCCTAATCACTTTATCTGCTGGCTCGTTGGGTGTTTTCATCTTCACCGCCGCTGAAATAATATGGATATGTTAATTAATTATTTATTATGTTTTTTTTTTAATTTTTTTTAAACAATTGTATAAAAAGAAAGAATTTGTTCGATTTTTAAAACGGTTGTTTGTTTCAACAAAAACAACAATGTTCACTGTAGGTCAGCGGTGGGCTGTTCATTTCCTCCAACAACAAAAACAAAACACGCGCAAAAAAAATGTACCTGCTAGAGCCAAGCCGCACAAATAAGGGTTACTTTTTGTTGCTTTTCTTTTGTTGTTTGTTTTGCTGCTGGACTGCTCACCGCAGATTATAACAATTTAATTCGCTAATACGGATTTACATTCTATTTCTTTATTCTTCTTTTATTCCCGAGCATAAGAGAAGAATAAAGAAATATAATGTGAATGCAGCGAAACATTAATATAATTTGAACACAGTTTTTTCACAGATTTGAATTTTTATACAATTGATATCTTCTTTATTTACTACGCGCACAACACATATTATTAATTATTTAAACACTGCACTTACCTGATAATAATAATAATCACTTTTAATCAATAAGCAAAAGTGCTTTTGCTTTGCGCCTGCGTCGGCAGAACTCTTTTTCTTTCTTCGCTTTGCATTTGCTATAAATAAAGTTTAACTTCGTTTGCGCACAATTAGTCGATTGCAAATAGCAAATGCAAAGCGAAGAAAGAAAAAGAGTTCTGCCGACGCAGGCGCAAAGGAGACGAAAAGATAAAACGAAGTTCTCTGCTACTGCGCACGGTCGGCAGAACCCAATTACGTTCGGCACGCGCGGAAAAGAAAGAAACAATAGATAAAACGAAGTTCTCTGCTACTGCGCACGGTCGGCAGAACCGAATTACGTTTGGCACGCGCGGAAAAGAAAGAAACAAAAGAAAAAACAAAGGGTTCGATTTGGCTGGCGTCAACGCCTAGATGACATCGTAGATGACATTCGTCATCGCTCACTGCTGGTACTGCAGGGACACGCAATTTTGTACGGCTTGGTATACACACTTTTTTGGTATACACACTTGAGTGTCCGTTCGCTTTTTGTGTTTTCTGATCCGTTGGGACTTCTTTATTTTGGACTTAAAACCACGGCAACGGTCCGATTCGCTGCAAAATTCTAATCAAAAAACACAATGCGAATCTCTGTTGAATTCGTTCGACTTGTTCTTTTTCTTTTCTATGTACACACACACCAATGAGTCTATGCCGTTTTTTTTCGACACTGCTTTTCACTAAGCACCAAACAATGTTTATTGTTTCTCACTGATTCTGTTTAATACTTTCTGGGTGCCTGGGCCTATAACCTGTTAAAGTTATTCTATTTGTAATACAGCAGAAGATCAGTATACAGAATTATATGTGCTTCCGAGTAACATACGCAAGAGACTGACGCCGAAAGAAGAACATCGATATGAGAACATCGATATGCAGCAGGCACATGCGCAGTGTTGTTAGAGATCAATATCTAATTATCGTGGCGGTCACTTTGAACATGGCTTTTGCACATTTTTTGCCGTATCAAAAGAACATTGTTAAACAGAAAGCGGATAAAAAAACAGGGTTTCGCATTGTTAATGTGTGTGTGTGTGTAGGAAGCTGGGTTGCATACGGTACATAAACCGTCTACAGTTTGGTCGTCGCAACTAGAACTTGAACCAGTTGGACTGCGGAGTGGGTATCCTACGGTGCGCAAGGGAGGGTCTGAAGACACGGCGACAGCCTCTGATGATTGCGATGGAAGATGAGTGACAGGCAGTTATGGTACTGTTTCTGATACTGACTTTATTGATAAAATTGATTCTTATTTATAGGTAACAAAAGGTACAAAAAGTGCTGAGTCTGTAAAATATATGTTTTGTGTATTATGGATAATTTTAGTGTCTGGTGGGCAATTGCGACATTTTGATGGTCAGCAATTGCACCACTGTCTTCGCCCTCTGCGGAGAAAGTGCATTGTCAGCAGAACTCACTGCAGTGGCTAGTGTGTTGTCGTGAGGTATTATATTACATGTTAAATATAAACTTTGTCACGGTGTTACTGTGTTATGCCGACGGGTATTATAGACTATTACGTAAGCATATTTCTGCAACTGAACATTCTCCCGGCCGTTGAAGCTGTGTTCAACCATCGTTCAAGTCGACGGCAAATCGGCGTGCAAGAGGGATAGGGGGTGATGACACGGCTGGATCGGGATTTGAAGGCCTTGGTTTCCATAGTTGATACTTCTTCCGGAAAATGAAGGCAATGATCAATAGAATTGATATTGCTAGGGCTGCATAAGCAGCGAGTTGATGGTGCTGCACGGTGGTGAGATGGTGTGGCAGCTCTTGATGATTGATGGCTGATAGTTGCTGGCGTAGATCATCAAGTTCTTGAAGAAAGTCTGACGTCTGGTTCTTCAGTTGCCACATTGGTGGCGAGGGTGATGTCTCCGGTGGGCTCACGTCACCAAACCGAGTGTAGGTCGATTTTACTTCGTTGATTGTGGTGCTGAAGGTGCTGATGCTTACTTCAGTATTGCGAGCAGTGCAACCAGGGGACATGGAGAGTAGACCAGTTCCTTCCAGTGTTATGGTTGACGGAACTCCGTTGCATACCGCTTGAAGTTTAGTTGTAGAATGCGTTGCGAAGATCCATCTATTTGATGCTGAGTTTTTAGCCACACCATGTCAGCCTTTGTGTGTGTTACCTGACACAGTGCTTCTGTTTTATTGTTAAACAGTTGAAACTCACAGCGATTGTCCACATTGAAGATCGTTTGATGGTCAAAGCAGATGAACTCCTCGTTGTGTACTTTAAAGACAACGTCGGAATTCCTCTTGGTAGTGCCCATGAACTGGTCTCGGTGGATGTTCACAGTTACTATGGTGGTTCTGAGGTCAAATAGACTCCAGCTTGTTGAATCCCAAAACGGAATTGGGATGATGCTGAAGACTTCGAGCTGAGCTGTTGAGACCAGCGGTAGCGTTAACTTGAAGATGACGTGTTTTGCAGTCGGGGTTCCTTCGGCTCGCATGATTCTGTATAGTTGAATCACCTCTTTCGTTGTGACCGGCAGCATTTGATCTTGTGGCAAATGATCCCGTATCTGGTCTAGTTGGTCTCTTAGTTGCTCGGGAGACACCAGCGTGGGGCTTATTCTCCGATGATGAATACCGATTAGGACATCAGATATGTCGGACTGCATTCGTTGGAGAGTTGTTGTGAGCAGGGTTAATTGTGCTATTCTGTTTTCTCATCTGAGTTATTCCCATTCAATAACATCCATGGAATTTGTTGCAGTCAAAGTTCGTGCTGGTTCGGCATTTTTCTATTTTACCTGCTCCTACATTCCTCCCAGGTCGGATGCTGAGATTTACTCAAACCACTGCTCAGCAATTAATACTGTCGTATCTGCATTAGGTTGCAATGATCAAATTATTGTCATGGGGGACTTTAACCTCCCATTTCTTTCTTGGCTGCCTTGCGATGACGCTAACCTTTTGTTTCCCAATTGCCACAATGACTTTATCAATGGGCTAACGGATATTTCCCTTGTCCAAATTAATGCCGTCAAAAACATTAGGGACAGACTTCTTGACCTCATGTTTGTTAACGATGCTTCACTTGCTACGGTATCTAGAGCAAGCCCAATATCATTCCCTGAAGATCCTTACCATCCAACTTTGTCGATATCCCTTGAGTGTACCCGATCTGGTTGTGCTGACAGTTCCATGGCTCCTTGCCACATAAAGTGTTTTCGCAAAACAAACTTTATCGATTTAGATCTACATCTCTCGCGTGTTGATTGGTCGTTTCTTTATTCATTACCGAACATAGACGCAACTGTTAACTCGTTTTATAGCTCTATTTACTCCGCCCTTAATACATTTGTTCCAGATATCACTGTACCCGTATCGTCCAAGCCTCCCTGGTTCACCAAGCATTTGTCATACTTAAAAAATAATAAATCCAGGCTCTATAAAAGTACCAGAAGTCGGGCTCCACGTCGGCCTTAGCTCTATACTCCTCCGCTCGCTCCCTATTCCTTGCCGTTAATAGTCAGTGTTATAATCATTACCTTTCACAATGTAGTAGAAACTTTCGTAGTGATCCTAAAAAATTCTATTCGTTCGTTAACTCTAAGCGTAAGTCAAAAGCTTTTCCTCCGTCCCTTCATTATCAGAACAGAACAGAAGCTTCTGCTGTTGGTATTGCAAATTTATTCGCTACCTTTTTCCAAACAACGTACTCGTCTCATATTTATAACGCATCCACTCCGTATCCGTACCAGCTACCTCAAGCTAACAGCATTTTTCTGCCCATTTTCGAGGAAAACGTTGTTCTGGAAGGTTTGTCATCTATGGACTTATCGTTTTCTGCGGGTCCAGATAAGGTACCAAGTTGCATTTTAAAACACTGTGCCCAGTCCCTTTGCAAACCCTTGACCTTTCTCTTCAACCTCTCTTTGGAAAAGTCTTGTCTTCCATTAATTTGGAATGAGTCCTTCATCATTCCGCTTCACAAAAAGGTTCAAGATCAAATATTGAAAACTATCGTGGTATCGCAAAGCTTTCCGCCATCCCGAAGCTTCTTGAGTTCCTGGTAACCCGGCAACTGCAACATCTTTGTTGCAGCTTGATATCTCCGTCGCAACACGGTTTTTCAGACATCGTTCAACATCGACTAACCTTCTTGAGTTTTCTAACCTAATCCACCGTGGTTTTCAAAGTGGTTTGCAGACGGATGTAGTTTTTACGGACTTCAGCAAGGCATTCGATTCTGTGAACCATGCTCTGCTTATTCACAAGCTCTCTTTATTAGGGTTCCCAACGAATCTTCTAGATTGGATTTTGTCCTATCTCTAACCGTACTCAACGTGTTTTGTTTTCTAATGTTTTATCAAATATTGTTAATGTTACTTCAGGTGTGCCACAGGAAGTCATCTGGGCCCGCTTCTGTTTATTCTATTTGTGAATGACCTTCCTCAAGTTATATCATACTCTACTACACTAATGTATGCTGATGATGTTAAAATCTGTCTGCCTTACTCTGATTGGTATTTGCACACACGCCTTCAACTGGATCTAAGTGAACTACTACTGTGGTGTTCAACTAATCTTCTTTTTCTGAACCTTTCTAAATGCAAACTTATGACATTTTACCGTCGCGCTCCACATTTTGTCTCATATGCTCTAGGAAATCATGTCCTCGAGTGAATTTCGAGTTCAAATGACCTCGGAGTCCTTTTTGATCATAAGATGTGTTTTAAAAGCCATATAGCTGCAACAGTCAATAAAGCTAAGGGGGCTTTAGCGTTCATTAAACGTTGGTCCAAGGAGTTTGACGACCCGTACGTTACGAAACAACTATATATCTCGTTAGTACGTCCTATATTGGAGTATTGTTCTTGTGTTTGGAGCCCGCAGTATAAAAGAGCAGCAGGTTGTTATTGAATCCGTGCAAAAGCAATTTTTAATTTTTGCCCTTCGTAACTTTAACTGGGACTCGGGTAGAATCTTGCCACCCTACCGGTCTAGGCTAAATCTTATTGACCTGCCGTCGTTGCACCATCGCAGAATATGCAACGGCGTAATGTTCGTGCACAAGCTCCTTCTCGGGATTATTGACTCCCATACTCTCTTGGGTCAGATTGACTTGGCCGTCCCATCTAGACCTACCCGTACTTTTAGGCCTATCCGTTTACCCATATGTAGGTCTAATTATGCCGAACATGAACCTTTTAGGGTTTTATGCCATAATTATAACTCCTCTGTCATATCCTATCCCCTGAACTGTCTCTTAAACGAATTGCATGCAATATTTATAATCACTTAAATTTAACTAATTTTTAACTACTCTTTTTTCCTCCTTTTGTAATTAAGTATCATTATTAACAGATAATTTGTTAATTTAATAAATAATAAATAATAAATTAGTCCTAAGTACGCTTGAGTCAGATGATCGCTGTGATATGACCCTCTTTCTCGGTTGATAGTAGCCACATGCTGTTCCAAACTTTTTAGGCGATTATCAGTTGTTACTTTGTCTTTTCTGACTACGTTTATTGTCGCGTCGACAATTGATGTTTGGTTTTGGAGCAGATGTAGTAGAAAGTCTTCATTGGTTTTCACTTTCTCAATTACTTGAGTCATCTCTTCTGCGTATTTTGCGTCGAGAACACCAAAAAGACTGTTTGCTACATTTCCTATGATATCCAGCGGCGATCTGCGTTTTCGAGAGTTTTTCATTAAAACGCTTCCTGCTTGTAGCTCGTTATACACATGTTGAAAGTGTTGAACTATGGAGTTACATGCCGGAACATTTTTTAGTTCAGGGCACATGTATCGTAACTCTGAAATTCCAGCAGACATTAGTTGCATGTCCTTCCAATATGGGTCCAAGTCATAGTATACGATCATGGTCCACTCAGACGTTGCTATTCTTGATGTTCCAAGTTTCTCATAGAATATTCCAGGCTTGTTTGCGAATTGTGTCACATTTATTGACTGTGACAATGCTAATGGAAGCATGAGCAACAGCACCAATAATGTTGATGTTAATGTAGGTGACAATTTTTTTGTTCGCTGTGTGGGTGGCTCATCAATCTTCGTAGTGTCACTGATCACGTCGGGGTCACCAAATGTTAATGTGTGTGTGTGTGTAGGAAGCTGGGTTGCATACGGTACATAAACCGTCTACAGTTTGGTCGTCGCAACTAGAACTTGAACCAGTTGGACTGCGGAGTGGGTATCCTACGGTGCGCAAGGGAGGGTCTGAAGACACGGCGACAGCCTCTGATGATTGCGATGGAAGATGAGTGACAGGCAGTTATGGTACTGTTTCTGATACTGACTTTATTGATAAAATTGATTCTTATTTATAGGTAACAAAAGGTACAAAAGTGCTGAGTCTGTAAAATATATGTTTTGTGTATTATGGATAATTTTAGTGTCTGGTGGGCAATTGCGACATTTTGATGGTCAGCAATTGCACCACTGTCTTCGCCCTCTGCGGAGAGAGTGCATTGTCAGCAGAACTCACTGCAGTGGCTAGTGTGTTGTCGTGAGGTATTATATTACATGTTAAATATAAACTTTGTCACGGTGTTACTGTGTTATGCCGACGGGTATTATAGACTATTACGTAAGCATATTTCTGCAACTGAACATTCTCCCGGCCGTTGAAGCTGTGTTCAACCATCGTTCAAGTCGACGGCAAATCGGCGTGCAAGAGGGATAGGGTGATGACACGGCTGGATCAGGATTTGATGGCCTTGGTTTCCATAGTTGATACTTCTTCCGAAAATGAAGGCAATGATCAATAGAATTGATATTGCTAGGGCTGCATAAGCAGCGAGTTGATGGTGCTGCACGGTTGTGAGATGGTGTGGCAGCTCTTGATGATTGATGGCTGATAGTTGCTGGCGTAGATCATCAAGTTCTTGAAGAAAGTCTGACGTCTGGTTCTTCAGTTGCCACATTGGTGGCGAGGGTGATGTCTCCGGTGGGCTCACGTCACCAAACCGAGTGTAGGTCGATTTTACTTCGCTGATTGTGGTGCTGAAGGTGCTGATGCTTACTTCAGTATTGCGAGCAGTGCAACCAGGGGACATGGAGAGTAGACCAGTTCCTTCCAGTGTTATGGTTGACGGAACTCCGTTGCATACCGCTTGAAGTTTAGTTGTAGAATGCGTTGCGAAGATCCATCTATTTGGATGCTGAGTTTTTAGCCACACCATGTCAGCCTTTGTGTGACACAGTGTTTCTGTTTTATTGTTAAACAGTTGAAACTCACAGCGATTGTCCACATTGAAGATCGTTTGATGGTCAAAGCAGATGAACTCCTCGTTGTGTACTTTAAGACAACGTCGGAATTCCTCTTGGGTAGTGCCCATGAACTGGTCTCGGTGGATGTTCACAGTTACTATGGTGGTTCTGAGGTCAAATAGACTCCAGCTTGTTGAATCCCAAAACGGAATTGGGATGATGCTGAAGACTTCGAGCTGAGCTGTTGAGACCAGCGGTAGCGTTAACTTGAAGATGACGTGTTTTGCAGTCGGGGTTCCTTCGGCTCGCATGATTCTGTATAGTTGAATCACCTCTTTCGTTGTGACCGGCAGCATTTGATCTTGTGGCAAATGATCCCGTATCTGGTCTAGTTGGTCTCTTAGTTGCTCGGGAGACACCAGCGTGGGGCTTATTCTCCGATGATGAATACCGATTAGACATCAGATATGTCGGACTGCATTCGTTGGAGAGTTGTTGTGAGCAGGGTTAATTGTGCTATTAGTCCTAAGTACGCTTGAGTCAGATGATGCTGTGATATGACCCTCTTTCTCGGTTGATAGTAGCCATACGCTGTTCCAAACTTTTTAGGCGATTATCAGTTGTTACTTTGTCTTTTCTGACTACGTTTATTGTCGCGTCGACAATTGATGTTTGGTTTTGGAGCAGATGTAGTAGAAAGTCTTCATTGGTTTTCACTTTCTCAATTACTTGAGTCATCTCTTCTGCGTATTTTGCGTCGAGAACACCAAAAAAGACTGTTTGCTACATTTCCTATGATATCCAGCGGCGATCTGCGTTTTCGAGAGTTTTTCATTAAAACGCTTCCTGCTTGTAGCTCGTTATACACATGTTGAAAGTGTTGAACTATGGAGTTACATGCCGGAACATTTTTAGTTCAGGGCACATGTATCGTAACTCTGAAATTCCAGCAGACATTAGTTGCATGTCCTTCCAATATGGGTCCAAGTCATAGTATACGATCATGGTCCACTCAGACGTTGCTATTCTTGATGTTCCAAGTTTCTCATAGAATATTCCAGGCTTGTTTGCGAATTGTGTCACATTTATTGACTGTGACAATGCTAATGGAAGCATGAGCAACAGCACCAATAATGTTGATGTTAATGTAGGTGACAATTTTTGTTCGCTGTGTGGGTGGCTCATCAATCTTCGTAGTGTCACTGATCACGTTGTGGGAACGTTTGATTGCCACATCTTCTGGAAATAGCGGCGCTAGACGAGTGATCGGGCGCTTGTATACGCCAGATGCTGTCTTAACGTCAACCACTCGTACGTGGTTGTCCTGTCCAGGATATGTCTTAATGATGCGACCCACTGGCCACTTCATTACTGGAAGGTTGTCTTCCTTCACCAAAACTAATAATCCTTCAGGTACGTTTGGTGAAGCGGTCTTCCATTTATGCCGAGCTTGCAATTCTTGGAGGTATTCCGTAGACCATTGTTTCCAGAATGAATGCTTTAGGCGCGATACCAATTCAGCGCGTTTTTTACCAATGTTCTTCCTTGATGATCAGTGTTGACGTCAGGTGGCGTTGTCAATGGTTCACCAATGAAGAAGTGTCCTGGGTGAGCGCTGTGGTATCAGTGGGATCATTTGACATTGGAGTTATGGGTCGAGAATTGAGAATTGCTTCAATTTCGATTATCACTGTGTTTAGTTCTTCAAATGTCAATGAGGCTGTGTTGGTGGTTGTTATCAACAGCTTTTTTGCTGATTTTACTGCCGCTTCCCAGAGGCCGCCAAACGATGGAGCCCTGGGAGGAATGAATTTAAAATCCACTTGTTTTTTGTTGCAATGATTCGTGATCAGAGCACTTGCCTTTGAGCTGAATAAAGAGTCTTCTAATTCTTTAAGCTGGTTGTTTTGCACCCACAAAGTTCGTTGCATTGTCGCAATGAATAGTTTGGCACTTCCCACGTCTGCTTAAGAATCGACGCAGGTCGGCCAAGAATGCATCCGTGGTCAGGTCGCTTACCAGCTCCAGGTGCACTGCCTTGGTGGAAAAGCAGCAGAACACGGCGATGTATGCCTTATCTGGTCTTTGCCTCGGATCTTATGGTGGATCGAGATTGGTCCACAGTAGTCGACGCCTGCATTAAGAAACGGGCGTGCTTGTGTGACTCGTTGTGCTGGGAGATTGCCCATGATCTGGTGCATCAGCTTTGGTCTAGCCTTGGTGCATCTAACACAGCTGTGAATGATGCTTCTAGCCATTGTCTTGTCATTGATAATCCAATATTGCTGTCTTGCGATTGCCCTTAATGCTTGAGCACCACAATGCATGTTCCTCCCGCGAAGTTCCCGCAAGATCATTTT